>CM062805.1:91071182-91141182 GCA_031772625.1 Pinus tabuliformis | reverse complement strand
AATACAGGAGGCTCTTGCATGTTGGTGTCTCCATCCTATACAAATCATCTTTTGGCTAAGTTTGAATATAGCGACTGTTGGGTAGTTGTAGTTGTTTGTTTTCTCACAAGATTTAGGGGAAAGCTAAACATGACATATTTTTTATCATGATTTTGTTGATGTTGATCTTATGATGCTTCTTGAATTGCACCTGTAGAATAGGTAATCTTATGTTACAAGTTTAGGTGGCACCTTGGCCACCTTTAGAATTTTCTTGTTTAAACGATATTAATTTAATAATTTGTGCAAGATCTGGGAAGGAGAATCACGTTTCCTTCACTAAATGTATATGTAAGATGAATTCTACTCACATCCAAATATATGCTTCTAAGAAATAACTTGCAGGTTATTAAGGATCATTTAAGAGGTAATGTCCAAATCATGCAGGTTAATTGTGTGTGCAAGTGTTGTAAAATTTAAATATACCTGGCTCTAGTGTGCAGTGCTCTATTTACATTTTCCTAAAGGCAGATAGCATCATGTACCTCATGTGGAGTGCTCTGTTTACTTTGTCCTAAAGGAAGATAACATTGACTAGAAGTGGTGAGGTATACTCATCTGGATAATTGAAAAAAGCTATTTTGTTTACTGTCATGTCTTGAGGCTCCACTTCTCAACATACCACAAACACTTGAAACAGTGTTGGTGGAAAGGCATGACACCATGGCAAAGGTTGTACCACACCTATCAATGAACTTGTATGAACCTGAAGCTTCTGGAATTCCTGGAAACTATTTTTATTGATGTTGTTTCTTACCCGTCCCTTTATTCGTAGAACACTAAGAAGCATAGTGGCCATCCATACTCGAAGCTTCTACAATTCTTGCAAACTATTTTACTGTTATTGTTGCTTACACTTCTCCTACTTCTCAAGATACTGAGAAGCATATTGGCCATGCTTCTTGCACTTGATATGGCTCAAATTATTCTTCTGTTGGTTAGAAGAGATTGATTCTTCCTTATTCTTCTAACCCTTCACAAATCCTATTTTATTTCCTCCTTTCCTCACCCTCCCAATGAGGGCTATATCTTGTACATCATCATCACTGGTTGAAACCATCTCCAATCTCATTTCCTCCTTGATAAATGCATCCCACAAACTTTCAATTTAAGGGTATCTTCTCACAAGCACATACAAACTGTACAAAATGGTTCCAAGATGGACCAAATCCATTCAAACTAATCCAAATTAGTCCATTCTCTTCTACCTTGTCATCAAGTGTAGCTCGTTGACCTCTCAACTCTTGATCTTTATAAGATAGATAACTATTGTAGTAGTGTTGCTCATGCAAGTAATGGACGATTTCTTCAATAAGAGCATTCTCCTAGACATGTTCTTGCTCCAATACAATGTAATCAAGGTAAAGTGCATTTCCCTATCAATATTTTTCTCTACAATGAAAGGGGTTAGATGATTCTTCCCCAAATAAAAAACTATTCATTCCAGTTTGACCAATTTCTAATCATGCTTAGCCAAATCCTTGGTCACTATTGAAAGTAAAATCTCCTTCTCTACAAGGTACCACAATTCAACCTCTTCCGAGAGACGATGCATCCTGAACTATAATAGAGTTGGAAGTGCCCTCCAACATGTGACAATCCTAAAGACCCTAACTACTTGTGACATTTTGGGTAGTTGTGACATTTTGGGAAAATTATTGACGATAATACCTTGTTCACAATCAGAGTTGTGAACAAGTCATGACCATGGGTAGTATGGTGCTATTTGTATCTCTCTGTTGATCTACTGAGGGGTTGATTCAATAGCCCAAATATGCTGAGTGAGTTTCCCAAGGAATCAAGTCCTAGAGCTGCCTGTAGAGGATTCATTCTGAAAAAAAAGATGCAGCGGAAAATTTAATGACAATTGGGAACTTGGATATTTAGACCATGCTTAAGCATGACTGATAATGAAAAACATTAATTTGGTAGCACTATTCATGTGTATAGAAAACACATATGTCATCAGTAATCCAAGATACCTTTGCCTAGATATGATCCAGTAATTTGAAATAGAAGCAAGATAGAGATGTGCCCTGGTCCCTTCTTCTGAAGAATATTTTAAATCATGTCAATGTCAAGCATTCCTCTAAAAAAAATAAAAAATAAAATATAATATTATAGATCTCAAGCAGAAACACACTTTAAGACATTATCTTTGTGGTTTGAGTTTACAAGGCTCTGTGAATGTGGCTGACTGAGGCAACTGGTATGAAAGAATTCAGGGAATGAATGGCATTCAACTCTTCACCTGAAAGAAGCTACATGTTCCAGATCCTATCAGCTTTTATTATGTTATTCAACAAACCTTGTGTCGAGATCATTTTGATCTTTCTTCCAAAGACAACATGCAACAAGATTGAGTTTTCATTATTAGTGATGATAACATATTTTGATGGTTTTGAAAGAGATATATTGTGAGTGAATTGATCTACAAGAAGTTATAAATGCATCACTTATAGAGATATACACCATTGAATTGGGTGCCAGAGTATGGGAGCCTTTGATTATATATAGACTTAGTTTGAACTTAACGCAGCGATTGGATTGACATTGGATCACATCAATCACAACTACAAGAGTAAAGGTTGCTTGCACCCATTCTAGGATTGTATGCTGCACTACTTCAATCAAAGTTATATCACATCCACTAAAACGAAGGAGATCACATCAATTCAGGTGAGTGTTGTTTGGCTTTCCACGAAATAGACCTAAGGTTGCAATGAGTATACTCCATCTCCTCAAGTGAAGTAACTCACAACTATGTCCACAAAGGATTGTATCCATTTCTAATAAAAGTTACTTGCAACAATTGCCAACAATATTTTCTCTCACAGGTTAAAGCTAAAGAAATATCAGTCCTCCAGTGAAAATGGGAAGCCCTAGTCAGAGGGTTGAATACCTATGCAAATTTGGTGTGGCAACATATTTGTGGGCAGATCAATATTGGCATCATCATTTATACACACAGGCAGCATAAGAAGAAGTATTGAAATGACACTCCTCCAGTTCAAGGCAGTTGTGACATTTTGGGAAAATTATTGACGATAATACCTTGTTCACAATCAAAGTTGTGAATAAGTCATGACCATGGCTAGTATGGTGCCATTTGTATCTCTCTATTGATCTACCGAGGGGCTGATTCAATAGCCCAAACAAGCTGAGTTAGTTTCCCAAGGAATCAAGTCCTGGAGCTGCATGTGGAGGATTCATTCCAAAAACAAAGATGCAGCCAAAAATTCAATGACAATTGGGCACTTCGATATTTAGATCATGCTTAAGCATGACTGATCATGACAAAATTTAATTTGGCAGCACTATTCATGTGTATATCAAACACATATATGTCATAAGTAATCCAAGATACCTCTGCCTAGATATGATCTAGTACTTTGAAATAGAAGCATGACAAAGATGTGCCCTGGTCCCTTCTTCTAAAGAATATTTTAAATCATGTCAATGTCAAGCATTCCTCTGAGTCCTTCAGTCATTTGAATTAAAGGAATGAAATTTTAAAACTTCATTAAATCTCTTCATTCTCACCTGAAGTTTGATCTTTCTACAGTGGGATGTTTAGTGCTTTGATATTCTACCTTGAATCACTGGTTATATCTATACTCATGTGTTGCTTTCACCTGACCTATTTAAGTTGAAGAAGCGAAAAGGAATTGGAATTAAGATCTTATCATTTTCACAGTAGCTGTGTTGTCAATCATTCTCTCTATACAATATCTTTATTGTCATACAGTAGTTGCTCAGATCTGCCACTATACATCTTGTGAAAAATTCCTAATGATAAATCCTCCTGTGAACCTATTCAATATATACGTGCAGTGAGGAACCTCAAAAGATCATTCACCACAACATTAGCTAGCATGATATTATCACTGACTTAAATGAATGGTTTGTTGTCTAGAGGCTCCACTAAGAGTGTGTAGGAGGAGTGGAAAGGAATCAACTATGGTCATGGTGGTATCATTTGTTGTAGTGAATTGTAGCAGTAATTATAGGAGCAGTAATGATATATGGAAGCAACCATTTATATCTACATCTAGCAGTTGGAGTAGTGAAAGTCTATGTGCACCTTATGATTGACACCCTTAGATACCCTTGGATATCTGTGCATGGAACTTTGGAGCAGTTTCTTGTAACAACCCTTATAAGCATGAAATCAAAGGTGAATTGTAGAAAATGCATACCAAATCCTATTCCTTAGCAAGCACAATGAGCAAAAGAAATTGTGAGGATCCTGATTAGGTCATTGGGATATTTAATGCATTCAGCCTAAAAAATGTCTAATGAATATGAATGCCTGAATATGGAAGATCCCTCCTCATCATCGAAGGGATAACTTAATGCATTGGTCACAATCATCTAGCAAAGGAAGATAATGCAACTTTTTTAGGGACAATTGTTGGGCTAATTTATTAACACAAATTAACACAAGTATTTAATTATCAATCCGGGTTTGTAAAACTTGGAGGCAAGTCCACTATGTATGGATATCAGATGTAGCCAAGCTTAGAAGATAAAATTTGAAGAGTTAAGGAAGTATATATTACAAATATAAACCTATTTTAACAATTTCTAATTCACTTATGTAATATGTGAGGGATGAGTCTCCTAACTTAGGAGAACCAGGTTGTCCTTCCCTACAATACTACGTTCATGAAGACAAAACCAAATCACTAATTAAGAATGGTTTATGATGCAAAAGATGTAAAAGAAGAGGCTCCTAACTGAGGAGGGCCAGATTTTCCTTCTTCACAATTCTACTCTATCATAATCACCATTGCTTCAAACCAGAAATGCATAAATAACTTCAAATAAGAAAAGGAGAATGAAATTCAGTTTTAGTTCAAGATCAAATAGAAGGGGAATTTAACTTAAATTCTCGTGTGTCCCTTCATATGTATATTAGAATTAAACCGATATCCATTCAAAAATCATCACACATTAATTCAAATAAGAAAATCTGAAATAAAACAAGTAAACAAATCTAAAGCAACTAGTTCATGAAAATTAAGCTAGTTTAATAATGAAGTGTACTTAGCTTGGAGTGGGGGCCCTCCACCCTTGCCTTGCACAGTTTAGGCTGCTATCAAATGCCAAAACTTCAAGCACTCATCCACACTAATGAACAGCAAAATGAAAGTAGAACAAGTTCTTCTAATTAATCTCCAATATTCAAAAGTCTCAGCATAAAGATATAAAAATTACATACATAAGCCTTCAAAGTTTTGGTTTAAATAGAAGATCATGAAACAAAATGATATAAAGCCTCTATAACAACTATATCTATTCATATGCATCTATCCAAGTCGAATCCATTCAATCCATCCTTAAAAATATGGACAATCCCATGAAATCATAAAACTGCCCTATTTCCTAGGGATTTTCTGGATGACTAGTCATGTTTGACAAGCCTTGATCGGGCCTGATTGAGCTTGTTTTGAACAAACTAATTGGAATTAGTTTAGTCCTAGTTCCCAAGCTTTCAATTAATGTATCTATATTGAGCCCAATTGTCCTGAAAATATGTCATCCACATAGCCATTACGGGAATTTCTGATTCTGTCCAAAAATACTCTTAAAACCCAATTTTTGAAAAAATATCTAAAAATTGAAAAACATAATTTATTTCCTTGAATATGCATAATAAGGTCAAAATAAGGTGTATATGGTGGAAAATGATGGAAATTAGGTGGATTTTAATAAGCAAAATTTGATAAAAAACGAGGGCCAACAACAATATCATGGTGCCCTGTGAAAAGTCTTTCACATAAGAAGCTCATGAAACAAGGCTTTAGAGGGAGCCATAAATTCCTTGACAGTATGACCAGATGATTTGATGTTTTTTGATAAAGGCAGTTTTGGAAGATGATGGATGATTCGGTGATAATCCTAACTCTTTGAACATCTGCTAGTGGAAATAATGAACGTGATCTGAAAGTGGCACACAAAGAACTACTCTGCTCACTGTTATTTGGTCTCTTTATGTTGTTGAAGTCATCTAAAGATAAGTTGATGTGACATTATGCTCAATGCCTCATTTAATACTCAGATTTAAAAGTTGGCATTGTGTTCACTATTGGAATTTTGCATGTGAATACATTGCGCCATCTCTGATGATATCTATGCTCTAAAAGCAATTCATATCCTCACATAATACCTTATTCTTCAGATTTATTAGCATTGTTAATGAAGGTATGATTGTCTGCAAAGGTTAGTGATTCTGTATATGTCTTGACTGAACAATTTTTGGGTAGCATTTCTACATTGAATATAACTTAAATATTTCCTTTAATGAAACAATGTGATGACTCTTTGAATGCTACGATATCACGGTGGCACATTACATTTGGTTATAAGTTTGTCCCGAGGGTCTAAATTTGGTAAAATTGTAAAATTAATGATCTATTTCCTGATCTGAATGAGTCATATTTAATACATGACTATAAATACATATGTTTTGGGCATAACACAATCATAACTAAGAAAACATTGTATTGTTTGATGTGTAAAGTCTGAATTTGTGCTAGCACTTTGGATATTTGATTCACATGACAACTTTAGATCTATGCTTGGCTAGAATTTTGTGGACAGTAGTTTAACATAAGCTTGGATCATCTGTGAACATTAACTTGAATGACATTTGGATGTGTTAATTTTTGGTATGTTCTATGCTAGAGAAATTCATTTAAATTTTCACAGTTAGCAATCACATCAACATTAAGATAAACTGTAGATAGAACATAAATATAAATCGTAGAAGACAAGCCAAGACAAGAGGACACAAGATGTGGCGCTAGCCAGGGACAAACCCCACAATGTGGGGAAACCCTTAATCAATTCTTCTTTTATGTTCTTCAAAGTTCAGTAGAGAAAGAGAGATAGAGATAGTACATTTACAACAGAAGTCAACACTTTGACTTATCTAGATCATTTCGTTTAACAATGAGATCAGTTGAGGACATTCTACTTCAACTGATTCTCAAGGTGACGGCTTCACCTATCGTAGTGCTGCATCTAGGTCCACTTCCAACACCACTGCATATTGCACCATGCTGCACTAATCATGATTATCATCATGTTGTCCTTCATGTCCATGATGTAATTGATCATGCTGTTGTCCATGCTCCATGTCATCATGCACCTATGCTACTCATAATTCTGCTGTTATAACTTCATGTATCATTGTGCTGCCCATGCACATGATCTCATACATCATGCTACTGCCTCTGCCTTCATGTTGCTTTATCATGCTGCAACAATTTTCTTTTGTTGATATTAGCCTTAGCTGCTTGCTATGGCTTGCAGCCTAGCAAAGCAGCTAGGCTATAGATCCTATTCAACAAACTTCTTAAACTATCCTTCTTTCTGCGTTAACAGGTCTCCATGTGTTGATAGTTTTCTATGACAACGTTGACAACGTATAGGGTTTCTCCATGAACCAGTGTGTATAGACCCTTTATGTCTTGTGTTCACTACAACATGTTCCTTACTGCGTGTTCCGTACATAGCTACCTTGACTACGTTCATTACGTTGTGTTCCTTGTACTATATAGATGAACATGGTTCCATATTCATATGGCTTCATATGGCTACGTATATATATGAACATATTCCTTCATAATTGTGTTGAACTTGGCTTCATATGGCTGCGTATATATATATATATATATATATATATATATATATATATATATATATATATATATATATATATATATATATATGAACATATTCATTCATAACTGAGTTGAGATTGCTGTGCGTGTTATATATATATATGCCATGACTACATGTAGAGCATAGGGTTTCCAGCATGTAAGGTCTCAGCGTATAGCAGTGTGTAATGCGTTGTATAGCCTGTATGTATCATGGTCTGAACATCATATCACATCCTGCGTGAATTGCTTATATGAACCATCCAGCGTATCTGAATAGAGTAGTATGTCCACTGTATCACCATGACATCGTATAGAGTTTATATGATTTGCTGCATATCCACCTGACTGCCCAGTGTTGACTTCCTAGCATATGTCTTCCTGTGTGTTCATAACATCATATAATGCCACTGCGTTCACCACAATGCCATTGTGTTCACTAATGCCTTGTGTTCACCATGATGCCATTGCGTTCACCATGATTGCATTTCACTATATTGCTACGGCGGTTACCATAAATGCGTTTCACTATAATGCTACAACTGTCACCATAATAGTGTTTCACTATAATGCTACGGCTGCCCAGATTACACTCTGCCTGTTGCGTAGGTTTCTTCTTGGACTGAGCCTTCCTATTGCTGTGTATTTAGTGACATCTTCTAGGGTTTCTTCCATAGTTGTGTTTGGATCTAGATCATAATGCTACTGCGGTTAGGGCATCATAGCAAATACTCTTAGCATTTTCTCCTTCTCCAAAAACCCAGACGTGGAGAGGAGATCACCTAAAGAGTGTGTCTAAATGACATCAAATCCTCTTATATTTATACTTAAAACGTATAGGTTGAATAGACATGACGTTTGGGCTTCTAGAGCCTACATAAGAGTTGGTCGGCTTGATAATAATTATATAATCAAAATAAATTCATATCTCCATAAATACTTATCGGAATCAGATGATCTTTGGATAAATCCTACACCTCTCGACGAGAGGGATCCAATAGAAATATTAGTTGTCATAAATAAGCTGACCCACATGGAGTTTGGCCCTAGTTTCCAAATTTAACAGGATAATATATATGTTAACTGTTGTATTTTCATGACATCTCTGAGAATTGCAAATGCCTAAGTTCATGATCTAGATAATGCACTAGCTGTTACAATTTCACCTTATTTGATAACACTCTGGTGTTGTTTTAGACACTGACAATTTGAGTTTGGTTTTGTGCACTTTACACTTGATACACAAATGGGATAAAACCATGGTAATTGGCACTCAAACATCTTAATAATAAATGTTCTGATACTTCTATCTTTTGGCTTTCATTGATGCATAAGAAATATCTCCAGAATGCTCTAAACACTATTGCCATCTTTGTTGTAATACTCTTGAGCATTGTGTTTTCTAAGCACTGCTGGCACATTTGTATTTCCTCCATAGTATCGAACTCATGGTTATATTGGTTGCTCACTGTTTCTTCTATTACACTTCTGCTCTGTGATGGAATTTCTGCTCCTAGTAACACTGTTGAACATACTTTGATGCTTGAACTAAATCATCATTATAAGGATTGTGGAATGGTCTAGCTTATCTCTAAATTCTGCCATCATAAATTTCATTGAGCATTAAGTTCGTTTGTGGTGATGATGAAGGGATGACCTATGGTTTTTCATGCACTGATTTAACATATAATCTACCTTGTTTTGTCATGAGTTGATGTTTCTTCATGGCGTAATTGAATATCTGGTTGTGGGAATTATTAAGAGATCACAATTTCCAAATTCATGGAGATATGATTGATGAACTGGTTCAAACTATTCATACATATATATAGATCCTTATACAAGGCCTCGATCTAGATGAGGCTAACTATCTATCGAGATATTATCCATCCACAAATAATAAAGTAAAATAGCTCAAATTTTCCAAGGAAAAGCATGCCAATGCAACAAGCCAACAAGCGGTAGTAATCTTGATTGGTCAAGATGGATGAAAAGAGACAGTGATAGAATAGTGGAACAATGGAGCGATTTAGAATTGGACACCTTTCAGGCTATTTAACTCAAAGGTTGAGGACACAACGTTGAGTCATATAGCATAGATGTAGTATGGGCAATACAGTGATTGTGTAGAGCGTGGGAAATACCTTCTTGTTTATGAATATCTCAACAATGGAACTCTCCATGATATGTTACACTTTGCAAATGATAGTGGTAAGAGATTGACCTAGAACTCTTGTGTGAGGGTTACACTAGGCATTGTTTAGGCTCTAATTTTCCTCCATATATCTCCTAAGAACATAACAATAGAAAGAAGCTCACAAAAGTTATTGTACAAAGAAAAGGAGGTGTGCTAGGAGCTATAAGATTCTACACCACGTGTAACACTCAATTATGGAGGTGTCAGTCTTAGCATTACTCTTAAAATTAGGGTATTGTTGGCCCAAATGTGAAGTTCCAAGCAAGCATTTAAAAGACTATTAGAGGTTGCAGCATATAAGCTTAGTTTGGATCAATAGAGGAAGTGTAGAGGATGGGTCTATGCCTCCAAAGAAGTGATCTGCATCCACTACAACATTCATGTCAAATAAGCCAAATAGCCTGACTTTCCTCTTGGAAATTTTTGAAGCTACAGGAGTTAGAATTAATCTAATTGCTACCTTTGATGTGTTCATGTTTGACCCTTGGTTTAATCTGCCATGAAAGAAAAAGAAATGGATTGAATGCACAAATTTTAGGGTCTACCACATCTTCATATGTTAATGCTTATTATTGTGATATACAATAGCCATTTATATGTTTGGTGTAAGATTCCTCTAGAGATTTCTATCCAACAACAACATCTCTATGGTAAAAGGTGTACTGTCAGAGGTTGCTCCATCAAAAATAACAACCAAAAGGGACCTTACTATGGACACATATGAAGAATTAAGAATATTGTTATCTGTGAGTGCTGATGTGGAGGTATGGGACATAATTACACAGGTAGCGAAACTTTTTGTTCAACCAGTCAAGATCTAAAAAGGAAAATGTGTGATTATATATACATGTGTGATAGTATTTGGAGAAATGCCAACCTAACCCACAAATTTGTTGACATTTTGCTGGAGCTGACCTATAATTGTTCCTGAAGTTAATAAACAAGTAAAATAAGACTGACTTTTCAATACAAAATATAAATTGATAGGAACAAGGCCAAATTGTGAAAGTGTAAAAACTGGTATGGTTTAAAATCCCTTTGAAATGTCTTAAATGTGGAAATGAAGGTTGAGCCTCGTTCTAGAACCCCTTGGGGCATCCATCTTAGGAATTGGTGTAGGATGCAACACTTCAGAATAATTTTTGTAGTAGTGATGTCAACACTTGTATGGTGACATGGGGTTGGAGTTGGCCTGTCAAAGCCATACTCCCTATGAGTAGGATGCATGATGTTCAACAACTTGATCACTTGCGATCAAGTCCAATTAGGGTTCAGGCCAGGATCGGGAATACATACTCATTCTTCCTCGATAAAGCCACCCTAAAATGTCAAGGTCATTTGATCTAATAAATTTCCTATATTATAGTCAAAACAATGTGTATCATTAAGATCTATTAAAACTCCATTTAGTCCAGCTTCGAGCTAGCTAGATCTGAACTTCATGCAGAAGACTCTAGTTGATTGGCAAGATACCAGTAATACAAAAAAATGGAATTTAAATAAAGGAATAACACATTTATCCTAGGTCCCAAAATGCTTCGAATCCAGGATATCTGGAACTATAAAAGAGAAGAGAGACAAACTACTAAGTGTATCGACATCAAATACCAAGAACAAATTACAAGTAGAAAGGAGAATGAAGCCCCGTGATCAAACCTACTTATCCATCTCTAAAGACTAATTAAATAGATGTACCATCCTTTTAAGTAATGTCCTGTCACCACTCAAATTCTCACTACATTGAAAATTCTAAAGATGCCATAATCATATGATCCTGGAGGCAACTACTAGGCAAGCCACCTGCTTTGACCTTAGAAGCCTCACCTAGAAGTTGCCTCTATGCTCTAACATTTATGGTTTAGACTTCTAAACATGGTGAGAGTTTGAGCAATAACAAAGCCCCACTCTTCACCAACAATAGGCATGCATGCTCACTCTAACTGAACCTTGAACATAATTTCTTAAGAAAGACATAATAATATATGTGTAAGTGGATAACACTATATGAAAGGCACACTTAATTGTAACTAGATAGATAAGATTAAGTTTGAAATAAACTACATGTATCCACCTTGACCAGTGTACTATCTTGGGCATGAGAATTCCTTTACCATAAATAATTTCCAACCAACTATAACCCTACAAGTATGATTCCATGTAACACCTATTTGATTTCTAACTTATTGTGCATTTAGATTTTTCACCAATAAATGTAAATTCCAGGTTTCTCATGAGCAATTTTGTTCCCACAAGGAGGTTGGACTTGGTACAATTGAAAATTGTTAAAATTGGCAACTAGGGCCAAAATCCATGTGGGTCATCTTATTTATGGCAGCTGATATTTTTCTTGGATTCCTCTCATTGAGTGGTGTAGGATTGATCTAAATATCTTTTGATTCCAATAAGTATTCATGGAGATATGAATTTATTTGTCTTATGGGACAATTCGTCAAGGTCGGCCAACAACTAAACTGCCCCTACTTGTGCTCCACATTTTAGTATAAATACAAGTGCCTTGCAAGTCATTTGTACACACAACTCTCTTGAGATTTCTTCTTCTCCCCTTATTTTGGGTTTTCGTGGAAATAAGAATTTTTAAGGGAAAAACGCAGGTCTAGAAGGAGACCTTATATGTAGCAAAAGAAGGATGCCCTAGCCGCTGTCATAATGAAGCCTAGCCACAGGTCTTGTGAAGGTTTGGCCACAGTTCAAAGGGAGATCTAGCACGGTGAAGGAGGCCTAACAACTGATCCTAAACGTAGTCTTATCATACCCTAGATTCCCTAATCTATACGTTGTTTTGGAAGGGTTTGAGACAACCCTTAAATGCAGCAAAAGGGATACCCTAACCACAGTAATGAGGCTCCCATATGCTGCCCTAACCTGGCTGTCTAAAGGATGCCTAACCGCAGTTATGGAGATGCCCTAAATACGCAGCCATGGAAATGAAGGCAGGAACCCTAGCCACAGGACTAAGGGAGAGGAGATGCCCTAAACTTAGTTGCTACGTTGTCTAATGGAGATGCCACCTAAACGTTGTCTTAGAAGAGTGTTCTACACAAGGTATACCCTCGCTGTCATGGAAGGAATGCTCTCACACTTAAAAACTGAGATAAAGAAGCCACACCTTCAGCTATCCTTAACGTTGTTCTAAATAAGGATGTTCTAACTGTTGTTTTGATTGAAACACAATCATGAATGATATATTCAATCATTGTCTTAACGAAATCCTATTGATGTCACTCTAATGTTGTCATAGAGGAGAAGACATTGGCATTGCTATGTGCTAGGCCATAGGCCATAACACTATAGCTAGCCATCTTGGTCTTATGATGAATGTTGTAACATTATAGGCATCATAGTATATGACAGTAGGATGCATAGTGCAGCATAGTGCACATAGTAGCATCGATGGGGCAACATAGAGCACACAGTAGCAGCAATGGGTACAAGATGCATAATGCAGCATAGTGCACACAGTAGCAGCAATGGGTACATGATGCATAGTGCACACAGTAGCATCAATTGGTACAGGATGTATGGTGCAACATGGTGTAGCTCAGTGATGTTGGACATAGTGATGGTGCAACATGGTGTAGCTCAGTGATGTTGGACATAGTGATGGTGCATCATGGTGTAGCTCAGTGATGCTGGACATAGTGATGGTGCAGCATGGTATAGCTCAGTGATGTTGAACATAGTGATGGTGCAACATGGTGTAGCTTAGTGATGCTGGACATGGTATGATGGTGCAACACAGTGATAGGCTCAACATGGTGATGGAGTCACCTTGGAGAATCAGTTGAAGTAGCATGTCTTCAATTGAGTCCAGCTACCTCATGTATCATCTTCTTAGAGATGACCTATGCTCTTATTTAGATAAGTCAAAGTGTTGGCTTTTGTTGAGGCAACTGAGACTTTTACTATTGAGGTTCCTAACCAAAATTCCTATTGGCAAGGGCACTCTTAGGTGTTTGTATTCACTCTTGATGTGCTTCTATTTCATATATTAATGTTATTTATCCTTACCATAAAACATTGTCTATTTTACTACTACAATCCTTTTTGTGTTCTATTTATTTTATGTATTTTATGTTGACTATCTTAAACTAATGACATCTACAATCATCAAATATTGTACTCTAACCCTGATTCATAATGAAAATCATAGAAACAAAGACATGAATTAAAAGTTAGCTGACATGGACAAAATGACACATTGTCATGTATCCTGTGGAAAGATACCAAGAACTTACATTAGGAAACCCTAACCACCAGTGACACATTATCTTTATGGAAAAAGGGCATTAGAGAATATGGGTCTAGGTGGAGTTCATGCATTCAAGTTCAGGTGAAGGAAAAGGTCCAATTTAGCTCAACACCCTAAATTGAAGACTCTAAAAACTCACTGGAAGAAAGGACCATTGTCAGAAGAGCAGAACTCCTCTTGGGTTTAATTATTCATGTGAACAAAAAATATTGACTTGTGAGTTGCTAAGAATGCAAACTAGAGTATTTTTCACCCCAAGAAAATTTGTGTCCAATTTTAAAACATCTATGTCTAATTTATAGTGTGAATTTATTATTAGTTGTTTCATTCACTGCATAGGGGTTGTATACTGTAACTGTTAGATGCTTGTTGTAGCAGATTATTTTGCAGAAAATAGAGGGGCAGAAGCAATTTAACTATTTTTCTTGATTATTTTATGTTGTTGCTCATTCTATTCTTTGTTTATTTTAATTTCTCCCAAAAACCTCTGTTGACTCTAGTAAGGGTGAGCTTTGAAAGCAGAGCCATATTGCAACAATTCATGAGTGATTTAGTCACTGTGTTTTTCAAAAGTCTTGTTTTTCTCGAGAATTCCAAATCAAACCCAGAGACGTGAAAAACAAACCTTGAAAACAACCAAATGACTAGAAATAAATGAAATGCATGCCAAGTGTTGGTTAGGTAAATCCCCTCTGCGGACAGAGGCGATCCCACTAGCCTAAAACAAAACTAGCCACAATCAAACCACGCTGCTACGCAAGTTCCTAGTTATGCATCAAAGGTGAATTAAGAAGACCAACCTAGAGTCCAACGCTATGATTGAAGCAGAGTTGATATTCCCGCTCCCTTGCTCCAGCAGATCATAAACGAACACCTGCACATGCAAAGGAAGAGACAGATACCAACATAAAATCTACCAAGGCACAACTATATTTCAGTCAGAAAGGAAATAAATCAACACATCACCATAATAGACAATGAGATTGGAACTGTAATAGCAGTCTCTCATTAATTAATAATAAACAGGAAAAGTTACAACCATGGTTCTGACGTTGAACCTCTCCTGGCTGGGCGAGTAACTATATGTGTCTTGCAATGCATCTCTTCTCCGGCAGCATAACCTCTCTAGCATTCACTAGCATTCCTCCAAGAACTCAAGAACTCAACATCTAACACTCCATGACTAACAACTATCACTAGCTTGTCAAATGCATAAGGACAAGCTTATATAGATGAAGAAGGGAGGAGGATACGATGAACCGGGACACCTATTGTGGATTAACATTATCCCCAAAAGCCATTAAAGATGGAGATAGGATAGAGCTCGACATAAGACTGATTTTTTATCCTCAAAAAGCTCCATGTAATGAAGGAAACAACAGTCGGACGTGCGTTAAGGCAAAAAGCATGACCAAACTTGGTTGGCGCGACTGTTGCTCTAAGACAGAGCGCCAATGGTCGCGCCCTCTTTTGAGGATCTCCATGATTGGCGCGGGTAAGATATTGTGGACTTGCGCCAATGGAAAAAGAGCACTTTTTAGGGATAATCTGTAGGAGGTGTCTTCAGGGAACATGAAGTACATACTCAGGGGAACATAATGCAAGTGTTTTTAGACTTTGTCACTTCTTATAACTCCCGGGATGAGTCCTCCAAGGTACGACAAGAGGAGTAACAGGGATGGTGACAAATTACTGTGTAACAGATGCCCCCTAAAGCATGAGGTCCGAGAGGTGGAGAGGGGTGAAATGCTTTACAAGAACACACAAGAACACATAAGAACACATATAGTTACTGCCGCCAAGGATTCTGTGTTAAGAGACATGACTGATAGTTCAATTACATAATGTACTTGGTATGGTCGCAGCCATCCATAAGAGAGTACATTATGTAATCTAGATCCATAGTATGGACGCAGCCATCTGGTTAGGATCAATGAATTGACTCAGGTATGGTCGCAGCCATCCAGTGAATGAGTCAAGTATCAAGAATCACGCCTGGATTACAACAGACACAATCCAGGGTCTTGCGCTCCATCTCGACCCGAACAAGAGTACAAGTTCAAGCATGTGAATATATGAGCTGAAGTCGAACATGCATGAACATCGTCTGATTACCAGTCAATAGTGGAAACTGTTAACAGACGCGAGAGGTACCACCAATAATGACAATGGTCCTCAAGGTACTATAGGTACAATCTACGGCGTGTGAATTAATGATCTGAAGTCGAACGCCCGTAGAATCATTCGATCGGAGGCCAATGATGAAAACCTCTCGTCGAACACGAAGAACCTGCCATTGAGGCATGCAGGCTCCAAGGCACCGGAAAGGAGTCTCTAGATCAACTTCCTGGATAATGAGTTGAAGTCGACAGGAAGTGACCTTGATCGAAGGTGGGCCATAATGTTTCCCACATCATCGACACGAGACAGAGAGATAATGTTGTGAATCAAGATTGTGCGAACTATCAGAGGGAGGTTGTTTCTTTGCAGAGGTCAACTTCTCTTGAACATATTGGCGGCACATTAATGGAATCGGCAGTATTTGACATCAATGTATCAAAGGTCATAATGACGAGGCAATGAGTGGATGAGAGGTCAAATAAGGTACCCAAGTCCATGGAAGCAAGTGAAAGATATGAGATGAGATATCCCCACCCCGGACACGAAAGCAGAAAAGTGCCATGTTCAAGAGCGACATACTGCCGTTACGGTAATAATTATGGTTCAAAAATTTTCTTTTCCCCCCGCCATTTCTGGCGAGTACCCCAGTTATTTTTAACAAGCTTGATGGGGATAGCATATGCTTGTGTTGTGACAAAATCCGATGTCATTAAGTTTTAACGAGTCTGACAAAGGAAGAACTCGGCGTCTTTTCATGTTTAGAGAGTTTGAAAAGACAGCAGAAAAGGAAACTCCAGGGATGTCCTTTTTCGTAAAGTTGTGTCTCTCGGGCCCGAAAAAGTATAAAATAATACCCGAAAGAACCGCCCGATCATTACGATCGAGGAGTACTTTTCATAATTAGTGATTTTGACCTGAAAAAGTAAAAAAGCGGTCAAAACCACGTCGTTTCGTAACCATTAACGAGTTTGGAACGACAAAAACCCGGTAATCTTTTTATGTTTTAACGGTCGACAAAAAGAACTTAAAACGACCGCCCCTTATTACCATTTAACGAGTCAAGAGGAGCGACTCGGCAATCTTTTCCTCTTTAAATGGTCAGAAAAGAGCTGAAAGCAGACCTTGAAGTAACCTTTTCTCGTGTTTTACCGAGCTCGAAAAAGTCAAAAAGGGAGCTCGTCATGTTGCTTGAGTGGCATTAAACCCTGTCAACATTCAAAAACAGCGTAAAACTCTACTTTGACATAAAAATATTTCACAAAAACGCTATTTTAATGTATTTTTAAGCCAAAAGAAGTTATAAATAGTGAAATGGTAAAAAATAAAATTACTTTTCACTTTTTACCTTGTGAGTTTACCGTTGGAGGGTTTTGGGTGCAAATTTCAACTGCTGATTGCGACCAATCCAGGAGACCATTCGAGCCGCCGTTTGAAACAGGTAAGAGGCCTCATCTTTAGCTCCATTTCTATTTCATTTATTTAGTTTTTCTTCCACAGAATGATCCTCTGCAAGGAGGATTGCAAAAATTAGGGTTGCGCCCATTGGCGCGAGTTTTCTTCACGGGACCGCGCCAATGGGCAATTTTCTCTAAAGGAGACGCGCCATTGGCGCGACTGTTTTGAAAACAGTCGCGCCAATCGCGCGAACTAAAATTTTACCCTCTTTTCACCGTTGGATTTGCAATTTTCTCTGATATTTGATTTCATCATTGATTTATTGATGACATCTTCGGTTTTTGGTTGCAGGTATTGGTCAAAATGTCAATAGAATGGAGAGAAAGGGAACACGAGGCCATAGATGCCATGGCAATGGAAGATGACGCATGCATGGATGCGTTGCGAGAATGTGGCTTGAAAAAATTCTTCCTTACCTCATACCTACGTGCACAGCCCGAGTTATTAAGGTTTATCGTGGATGCCTGGGATATTGAGGATCAGGTATTCCGCCTGAAGGACCAGACATTGGAGTTGGATGTCTCTGATGTCTATTTTATTACTGGACTATCTCGGTGGGGTGCACGACCCATCTTGTCCGGTAGCAGGCCTTCCGGGGAAAAGATGGGTGAGGTAATGGAAAGGGTTTGTCCTGGGGCCCAGTATGGATCCAACAGTGCCAAGGTGGACATTGTCACTATCCCAGATTTGGTGCTACGAGTGGTGTTATTTACTATCACCCGGACGGCTGGGATACAGGCACCCCACGAGGCCAGCAAGAATCTCTTACTGCTGGCAACTGAGTGTCTGCAACCGACACTGTTTGATTGGGCATCGGCAGTGACAACAAATATAAAGAGGCAGCTTACCAAGTGTAAGCGTGATGGCAATAAGCAGTTTGGATATGGATCCATTATAGTGTCATTTTTCCTGGAGCGGTTACCGATATTCCAGATCCCGGGAGGCATAGTGGCAGATCCGGTGCCACGGGAGCCGAGGTTGGCTCGATGGGCACCACTTATGCCTAGAGGAGGTGGGGGCCAGCAGATGGCCTGGAGGCCCGAGTTCTTCATTTGGCTCCAACACCAGTTGATCGTCGTGGAGGACTGGCCCTATGCGGGCACTGATTTTACTGGAGATCCAGACCTCCCGTTGCCTGAGGGAGAGGACTGGGACGAGGAGCTAGGTAAGAACCCTTTATGTTTTTAATATTTTTACATATTCAAGTTTTTGTAATACATGTCTGTTTCTTACAGCACCTATATGTATGCAGATGTTGGTGCAGAGCGACCAGCCGACTTGCCTCATAATGTGCGGAGAGCGCAACCTGCAGCAGACCCTCAGGTGGAGGGTGAGGATGATCTAGTTCAGAACCTTGAGGCCCTTACTCGAGGAATACCAGATTATGGCAGATTGGCCGACGTGCCTAGAGCGTATCAGAGACACACGGTGGGAGTATCTACTCGCGTCCATCGTCTGTTGAGACGTTTGGTGCGGGCGGTGACATGCTATCATGAGCATCACCGTGCTTAGACGCCTAGGTTTCATTTTTGTACATTTTGAGAGACACGTTGTCAGCGGCTGTATGGGACTTGGATATGTATTATTTTTGGGTTATGTAATGCGCGCGGCACAAACATTATGACAGACACGTATATATATATATACATATGTTTATGGTTCATTATTGTGTTTTCATGTGCTTGCTTATATACTGCTTTAGTTACAAATTATGCAAATGTCTATCTAATACATGATTGGCCAATGCATCAGATAATGTGTTTAATTGTCTCGGAACATGTTGATATGTAATAAAATCAAAATGCCTTTCTAACAACCTTACACATAAATACAACCTTAGAATATGATGGTTTCTGATGGAATATTGCCCGTTGAGCTGGTAGACAACAAGTTGAGAGTCCAGGTTCACTATCAATGCGCGAATACCGAAATGAATTGCTCTAGCAAGTAGCTCGATTACAGCACAGTATTCGGCGACATTGTTAGTAGTATGGCCTAGACACACACCCTGGCAATCTATTAGCTCGCTATGAGGATCGTAGATTACCCATGCCGCAGAAGACAAATCGCGGGTACTGCGGCAAGCACCATCAGCGAAACCAACATAAGGTGCATCCGGCATCTGCACAAGAAGCGAAAAACACAATAAGTAGTAGCTATGTCTCGAAAACCGACACACAATACACTAAAGTACATGTATGTACACAATAAAATGTACCAGCATCACGCATAGTACTTCTTCAAGTAAAGCCCATTTCGGGGCTTCCCAAGAGGGTTTCCTTCATAATCAATCAGCTCGTAGGCCCCTTTCTGCAGGACTTTCTTGACAATATAAGGGCCTAGCCACATAGACTCGAGCTTTCCTGTGCCTAGCTTATCTTTCGCTTGATCATAGAGTAGGACTAAGTCTCCCTCAACGAAAGAACGTGGATGGACGGTCTGATCGAAGTGAGTCTTGACTCGCTTCTTTTGCGTTTCGATGGCCAAAGAGGCCAGGCGACGAGTCTCATCTAACCGTTCTAAGTAAAGAAGGTGTTCTTCTAACGGGGTGGTGTTGGGAAGCAGCTCGACGGCTAATTTCAATGAAGGGATCTCACATTCAATTGGAAGGGTAGCCTCTAGTCCATAAACTAGTTGAAATGGAGTGAAACCAGTGGCATCCTTCACGGAGGTTCGGTAAGCCCATAAGGCAGGGAATAACATCAAATGCCAGTTAGATTTATGCACACCAACGATACGTTGAAGCATTGTAACCAAGATTTTATTGACAGCTTCAACTTGACCATTGGACTGAGGGTAGTATGGAGTTGAACTATCGTGTTGCAAGCCTAGCTGGGTTGTTAATTCCGACATCATATGATTACGGAAATGCTTTCCGTGATCAGTGACAATGGCTTGAGGGACGCCGAATCGCAAAATAACATGATTGAATAAAAATTGCGCCGCAGTGTGACCGTCTTCAGTTAATGTAGGCATCGCCTCGGCCCATTTAGTAAAGTAATCGACGGCAACGATGACAAACCCATGCCCCCCGGCCGAGCGAGGGTTACAGGTCATATAATCAATGCCCCATTTTGCAAAAGGGCCGACGGAAACCACAGGGTGCAACGGAGCAGAAGGCGCTCGCATTTTCCGCTGGTATATCTGGCACTCATGACAAGAGCGGACGGCAAGGATGCAATCCTTGAAAATAGAGGGCCAAAAATAGCCAGCACGAAGGATTTTTTGGGCTGTAGCATATCCGGACATATGTCCGCCACAAGCACCAGAGTGGCAGTCATTTAGAACCCGTTCAGCTTCCTCTAGAGTAAGACAACGGCGGAGAACGGAGTCTGCACCAAGACGATATAATGTATCTCCAATGATACGGTAGGGTTGAGATTGATGACGAATCCTCCGCCGAGCGTCTTTAGACACACCCGGGCGGAAGGAGGACGTTTGCAGATATGTGATTATATCTCCGTACCATGGATCGAGGGTGCTAATGAGGAACAGGGTTTCATCTGGAATTTGATCTTCTACAGGCGAGGTCGAGGAAGAAGATGGCAAAGAGCAAATTAACTCAGCAAACACAAGGGATTTCTTAGACTTGGCAGTGGTAAATTCCAAGTCAAACTCTTGGAGGATAACAATCCACTTTGAGTATTTGCCCCCTAGTAACTGGCGTGACAATATATACGTCATGGGGTTGCAATCAGAAATCACAGTAGTAGTACGCAAAAGAATATAATGACGGAAGCGTTGTACAGCACAAACTGCGGCTAGTGCCAACTTTTCGATATAAGCATATCGAGTTTCCGTGTCTAATAGGTTGCGGCTGAGATAATAAATAACATGTTCAGTGTTATCATCATCAGTTTGAACAAGAACCATGCCGATAGTGGTATCGGCGGCGGCTAAATACAATGTGTAGTCGTGATAATAATTCGGAGGACGAAGCAATGGAGCAGAAACAAGGAGACTCTTGAGACGCTCAAAAGATTCCTGAGCTGTGGCATCCCAATGAAAAGGGATATCACGCTTCAGTAATCGTGTAAAACCTTTAGCCACCTCGGCATAGTTGGGAACAAAACGACGTAAAAAATTGGCTTTCCCCTGCAAACTCTGCAACTGATGCAAAGAAGTTGGGGGAGGGAGATTGACGATAGCTTCGACTTTAAGGGGATCCAAACGGATGCCTTCTCTAGAAACGATAAACCCGAGAAGTCTGCCAGATTCAACACAGAAGACACATTTGTGAGGATTTAGCCTGATTCGGTAGTATCGGCAGCGAAGAAAGATTTCGCGAAGGTGTTTAGGGTGGTCCTGACGTTTAGCTGAATGAGCAGGAAGATCATCCAGATAAGGTTGCACAATACGCCGAATGTCATGAAATGCATAAGACATTGCACGCTGGAAGGTAGCACCGGCATTTTTAAGGCCGAAAGGGAGCTTCTTATAGGCAAAAGTCCCCCATGGGCAAATAAAAGCAGTTTTGTGTTGATCAGCGGGAGCAATATTAATCTGGTTATAACCAGAGAAACCGTCCATAAAAGAATACATTTCACTGCCGGCGCACTCGTCAATGATCTGATCAATGAATGGTGTGGGAAAGTTATCTTTAGGACAGGCTTTGTTTATATCACGGTAATCGACACAAACTCGGATCGTACCCTGTTTTTTAGTTACAGGCACAATGTTAGAAACCCAATCTGTAAGAGGAATAGGGTAAATAAAACCGGCGTTAAGAAGCTTTTCTACTTCGGCCTTAATCGCTGCAGCCTTCCGGGGGTGTACAGGGCGTAAACGTTGACGAACAGGCTTAGCATCTGGGTACGTGATTATTTCATGCATCACTATACTAGAATCAATGCCGGGCATTTCTTCATAGGACCATGCGAAAACATCACGAAATTCGCGAAAAAGTTTGGAATAAAGTTGAATCTCCTCTGGAGTACAAGTGACTCCGATGTGAAGATGCTCGACTATCCCGGGTTTAACAGAGATGTCGAGGGGTTGGGTTCGCGTAATGTTTGCCATATTCCCTTCAGAAAAAACCTGATCAATTTGAATAGGCGTTTGAAGGATTTGTGATGGGAGACAAGGAGCAAACCGCTCGAGGCATGTCAGAAAATGCTGCGAGGCAGGGAGAAATGAGGAACGATGGTGAGAACTATACCAGGGAGGTTCCTCCAGAGACATAGTCTCAATAATAGCTTCGTCGGAGAGGAATGTTTCTCCTAAAGAATCCGAAGAAGCCTCATCTAGAAGTCCTGAGGATGGAGTAAGCGCAGAAGAGGGAGCCGAGGCAGCAATGATTTCAACATAATTAAACTCGGCAGGACTCAACGGCATCCGGTCGCCCCAGGAATCTACTTGGTCTGTGGGGGGTACGAGCCACGGATCAGAGCCAGTAGCGATCATATTGACAGAGGCGATATTTAGAGGAGGGAGTGGAAAAACACCCATAAGATCAGGATCTTTGAAAAGTCCAGCTCCCAGACTCTTAGGTAATTTGGAGGTATGCTCCACAAACGAGATGGTGCCTTCGGAAGAAGAAGCAAAAAAGGAGAGCTGGTCAAGGATAACGATCTTCCCTTGATGAGGGAAACGGATAATTCGGAAGAAAGATGAAGCAACAGCTTGCATCGCATATATCCAGCTACGTCCGAGAAGGAGTTTGTAGGTTAGAGTAGCATCAACGACTTCAACTTCCATCTCGACTATCTTCCCTTCCAAAGAGATTGGTAGTTGGAGTATACCGTAAGGACAGGATGCTCTTCCATCAAAAGCTTCCAAGGTAGTGGGAGATTGGCTCAACGTTGGAGATCCAATAGCTTTCCAACAGGCAACAGACATGATGCAAGTTGAGGCACCTTCATCAATAACTGTACGATGAATCGTCTTGGAATCAATAATTACCTGTATGAGGAAGGCGATTTGGGGAGGCAGTCTCTGAGTGTGGCGTTCCAAGTCAAAAGTTATTAAATCCGAATCGGCCGGGTCTATGCCACCGATGGCAGACAGCATGGACTTCCTCTGAGAAGGGCAGCTCTGGAGAACCTCTAAAGCGGACATAGCCGACGGAGTCTGTGCTAAGTCCTCAACGATGTTGTAGTGCTGTGCAGCACGAGCATTCGGATTATACGAGGATTTCCGGAGTACTCCTTTTGGAGGGGGTCGAAGAGGCGTTTCAGTGGTAGGTCTCTCGATGTGGAGTGGACCTGAACTGAACGGGGGAGCACTTGAGGGAACCTCAGGCTCCTTCCCGGCAGATGACGGATAATCTTTCGTTCGAGTACTGATATTAATGGGTACTGTACCAGCCATAAACACTTGAGAACCAAAGGAAGAGGGAGGCTAAGTAGGGTCAGCCACCATTTGAGTTTTTTGAGTGTGTTGGGTGGGAAAGGGCTCTTTGAGCACCGCAGGAGTCCCAGAGGTGCCTTTTAACAAACGACTAACTTCGGACCGCCTCGGGCAATCCTTGGTATAGTGATCCTCATTGCAGATAAGACAAGGATATTTGGGTTTGCGTTTAGTGCCGTCCTCAGGTTGAGGTTTTGGGGTTTCCTGCTTAGGTTGTTCTGGCTTATTTTTCGCTTTCCCTTTTTTCTTCTCTTTCGAAGCCTTGTTTGCCGTATTAGATTGGACGACATTAACCTCAGAAGTAACATTCGAACCAGGCGATGCCTGGGAAGGTTGTCCATTCGAAGCAGATGGTTTTTGCTTTGCAGGGTTCGCCGGATTTTTCTTGGAGGATGAATTAACCAAACCAATGATACCGTCAACAGTGGGTGTTGGCGGTGCTTTAGACGTTCCTTGTCTTGGGACATCAGGCAAATAATCATATAATGTACCTGACTGAGAATAAACCAAGTCAAGTTACTGAGCTCGAGCAATAGCTTGCTCTTCAGTGACACACGCCCCCATGGCGATATCCCGAGCTATCGGAGACACGAACGAAGTTGTAAACCAATCGGTAAGAAGCTGTTCGGGAATCCAAAATTTGATCATGCGTCTGCGCCGTCTCCATTCATGGATATGATCAGAGATATGCGTAGCCGTCGTTTGTCTTAAGGAAGTGAGGAGGTGTGTACCCGTTTCGTATCGAATGGGTAACTGGAAGTGAGTGAGAAATGCCATAGCCAAAGAATTGAAATCTTGAAAGGACCCGCGATGAAGTTCAATATACCACTTAGCGGCAGAGCCAGTGAGAGTCCTTTGAAAAAGGCGAAGCCGAATTGAATCGTCAAGCCATGAATTAGATGAACACCACAAATGATAAGTCATAACATGGGCTTGTGGGTCTTCATTGGCTTTACCATCAAATTTTGGACAGTCACCAGGTATTTTAGTTGGAACTGGAGGCCAATAAGGATTATGAAGAATAAGATCATTGGTTAATTTGGATACATTCGGTAATTCTAAAGTTGCTAAGAATGGTAATTGAGGATTGAAAGACATCTGGGGTTGCTGGTAGGGTGGAGCACCAGGGCTCCAACTAGGTGGTGGTTGCCCCCATGGATTTTGTCCGGACGGATTTGGTCCCATAGTGGATTGACCATAGGGATTTGTATATTGCCCCCCAGCATAAGGATTACCAAATGATGCTGTAGATGCGCCGTATGGCTGTTGATAAGTTTGCGAAGGACTCGCGTGCTGTTGTTGGTAGTTCTGGTACGGGGCAAACGAAAATTTCCCTTGAGGTTGTTGGTAGCCATACAGTGGTGGGGCTCCAAATTGAGTTTGAGGACCAGGCTGGGTTGGATAAAAAGTTTGTGATTGAGACCCAGCCTGCATTTGAAGACCAAATGGGTATTGGGGTCCCATTTGGGGCCACGGACCGGATTGAGCAGCGCCAGTAGGCTATCCGATGGATTGGGTTATCTGGCCAGAAGGAAAACCTTGTTGATAGTGAGGTTGGCCGATCTGTCCAGAAGGTTGTACCTACTGATACTGAGGTTGGCCTACCTGTAGGGATTGGAAGTGTTGTTGCGCAGCTGAAGGTTGTCCCAACAGACTAGATGGCTGAGAAGGCTGGGCAATTAGTTGGCCCAACTGTGTTTGAGGCTGACCAGCTTGCCCAAAGGGTTGTGAATACTGGACAGTAGGTTGACCAAGTGGTTGAGTAACTTGTCCAGACATTGGACTATACTGGACATTGGATTGGTTTGGGTTAATAGTTTGTTGACCAATTTGTCCAACGGGATAACCTTGCTGGATACCAGGTTCGACTTGTTGAAAAAATGACTGACCTGAGTTACCAGAAGGTTGCATATAAGAAGAGGGAAGAGGAGCACCAGTAGCGAAAGGGTTTCCACGAAAGGATTGCTCTGGTTGGTCTTGAGGGGGTTGTCTTGGAGATTGCGCAGATGAAATTTGACCACCATGGAAAGAGGTGGAGGTCCAATCAATTGACAATGGAACTGATACCTCAACAATCGGTTGAGAAGACAAATATGGATCATATGGCCCCTGTATTGGGACATTTGTTATGGGGTCAAAGACTCCAAACAAGGAAGCCGAGGGACGACTGGAAATAGGAGTCGAAGAGGCTGCACAAACCGTCGGAGTGGTTGTGACGGAGGTAACAGATAGACTGCGATTTTGCGGAGTAAAAGGCTCCGTAGTAGGAAAAGTATGTGATGACCAAATGGGACCCGTGAACGGAGTTCCAGACGGCATAGTATCTCTTAAAGCTTTATAGCCCGGTGGTAAATTTGTAGTAGTAGGTGTACTACTAACATGTATAGGGTCCGTTGAGGTGGGAATTTCACCGCTCGTTGCAACGGACTCATCGGTCATTGTAGGGGACAAATCATCCATGTCAGATGAAACAGGTGGGACTGACACACGAGGAGAAGTATGGTCCCAAAAAGGGGCACCGTCCTCAAAAGGTTCCCACGTAGGGTTCCAATGAAACTGGTAAGTCTCGTCACCTGGGGCACGAGAACTAAGTGGTTGTATACTTAGAACCACAGGGAGACTCACAACCAATGTTTCGGTAGAAGACGAAACTGGTGATTCCGCCAGGATGAAACTTACGAAATCTACCGAGACAATCCCTACTTCGGACTGACACAAACAAAAGCTAATTGGGTAGATGTTATCGTGGCCAATAAATTTTAAGACACTGAACTTAACCTTTTCATTTTTTAAGAGTCGAGAAAAGGATAAAAGATGACTCTAGTCTCCTTCGAATATTTAATGAGCACGAAGTGACAAGACGCTCACAGGCACCTTTTCATTTAAGGAGTCCGAAAAGGATCAAAAGTGACTGCTCTGGAATTCTAGGTAGAGGGTGTGCCAAACTTTTCGCAAAACCACAGAATACTTTTTAGGGTACGGGTGGTCAATCTTCGTGAATGCTGTGTTCACTGCATTGCGAATCGTAGGGCGGCTGACACGGCTTCCTATGGATAAAGGCTTTATTCCTATAGGGGTCTCCCAATATATACGCGACGGTACGTGGGAGCACAGTCCGTATTGGCACCTATCGTTTCACCGTGGAGGAATCACCCAACCACTCGACGATAAACTACCAGGTTTAAAGACGCCGGAACACGTCTCTAACCTAGACCTCTAGAGTATTTGCGTTATGTTCCAATGCGTTGTTATGTTCATTGAGTTTATTTTAAAGTTTATTTTCGATTATGTTTCAGTTTTTGGTCCTACCGTATGTGATATCTCAAAAACTTCTTAAATGCAAACTATATGCCAAAATTATATCATTTGATTCGATGAATTCTATCTACAGGAGGGTTGAGATTTTTACAAACGAAATGATCACTCAACAAACAACAAAGATCTTAATGCAGCTAATAACAAGAAATGAAATTTTTTCTTTTTCTTTTTAATAGCAACAAACAACAACAAATGCTAACTAATATGATGCAAAAGTTTTTTTTGTTTTTCTTTCCTTTAAGATAGCATGATGCATGTAAACAAATTTTAAGAGATATGCACAATCCAAGTTCACTCAATGAAATAGAACCAATTCTGAAACACCAAAATGAACCATGCAAGCAAGGAAGAACACAAAAGACTTTCACTGAACCATGTAATCTAAGTTCGAATGAAGTCAAGTGAAATCCAAAGAGGCTAGAAGTGAAGCACTCAGAGTATAGAAGATCAAGCTTTAACAAATCACTGGATAGGTGCAGAACACAACCAACAAGCTGACTGGATAATCAAGAGACCGAAACTTCCCACAGAAGGCTAGACATGCAAAGTCACTAGATGTTCTAGGGCTGAGACGAAAATCAATAGAAATAAGCAAACAGCTGAAGGATAAAGGCTAAGACCAGTCAAGCAGAGGTTCAACACACTTCCAGAGGCTGTAAGAGATATAAAAAGAGACTGAAAGAGCTTTCCACCCACACACAGGCAAAATTTACAGGGCTGGCGCGACTGTCAGCCTGCAACTTGCGCTACCACAGGATTGGCGCGAGTTGCTTTTGAGCAACATGCGCCAATTGGCGCGACTGTCAGAGTAATAACCGCGCCAATTAAGCTTGCCGGCTAGAAAAATAAATGATACGACCTCAGGTTGGGTTGACAGTGCTCAGATGGGTCAAACAGTAAAGAATAAACTCAAAACTGACTCAGGAAGCTCATTCACTCAAGCAAGCAGAAGAAAATTAACATGCAAGACAAATTCCAAATAGCTTATCCCCAGTGGAGTCGCCAAATTGTTGGTTAGGTAAATCCCCTCTGCGGACAGAGGCGATCCCACTAGCCTAAAACAGAACTAGCCACAATCAAACCACACTGCTACGCAAGTTCCTAGTTATGCATCAAAGGTGAATTAAGAAGACCAACCTGGAGTCCAACGCTATGATTGAAGCAGAGTTGATATTCCCGCTCCCTTGCTCCAGCAGATCATAAACGAACACCTGCACATGCAAAGGAAGAGACAGATACCAACATAAAATCTACCAAGGCACAACTATATTTCAGTCAGAAAGGAAATAAATCAACACATCACCATAATAGACAATGAGATTGGAACTATAATAGCAGTCGCTCATTAATTAATAATAAACAGGAAAAGTTACAACCATGGTTCTGACGTTGAACCTCTCCTGGCTGGGCGAGTAACTATATGTGTCTTGCAATGCATCTCTTCTCCGGCAGCATAACCTCTCTAGCATTCACTAGCATTCCTCCAAGAACTCAAGAACTCAACATCTAACACTCCATGACTAACAACTATCACTAGCTTGTCAAATGCATAAGGACAAGCTTATATAGATGAAGAAGGGAGGAGGATACGATGAACCGGGACACCTATTGTGGATTAACATTATCCCCAAAAGCCATTAAAGATGGAGATAGGATAGAGCTCGACATAAGACTGATTTTTTATCCTCAAAAAGCTCCATGTAATGAAGGAAACAACAGTCGGACGTGCGTTAAGGCAAAAAGCATGACCAAACTTGGTTGGCGCGACTGTTGCTCTAAGACAGAGCGCCAATGGTCGCGCCCTCTTTTGAGGATCTCCATGATTGGCGCGGGTAAGATACTGTGGACTTGCGCCAATGGAAAAAGAGCACTTTTCAGGGATAATCTGTAGGAGGTGTCTTCAAGGAACATGAAGTACATACTCAGGGGAACATAATGCAAGTGTTTTTAGACTTTGTCACTTCTTATAACTCCCGGGATGAGTCCTCCAAGGTACAACAAGAGGAGTAACAGGGATGGTGACAAATTACTGTGTAACACCAAGCAAACAAAATAGTTAATGAAATGCATGTGTTTTTATCATGGAAACAGGGGCATTTTGCGCATGCCTTGATTTGCAAATCATATAGAGGTGTGGATAGAAGAAGTATCCAAACTTTTATTAAAATATTTAATCGTAGATGTATAAATATTATTAATAAGTAGGGAATTGAATACCTAAATTTCAGAATGATAACTCTCAAGAAACAATTATCTGTCCATCTCTGCACAATGATGTTTCTCATATTGAGAAAATTGGCTAACATGTAGATTTCCTTCAAATTGAAACTCTAGGAATGCATATGATTCATCAAACAGTTGATCATGCAAGGAAGGAAGTACTGAATTTATGAAATGAGTGGTCATAGAGTAGTTTGTAAAGGAAAAAGATCTGATGTAGTATCGATTCCCAAAAACCATCAGATCAGTTTCCATTAATCTCAACAAACTACTCTGAAAAAATAGATAAACAAGGGCACAAAGGGATGTTTCTCCCCAAAATTGGTCAATTGCAAAGGAGGGTCATCAACGATAACAAAAAAAAACACTAAGATCAGTAGGTGACTACTTCGTTTAGTTTAGGGCATATAGCATTGATTTGGTTCTCCTTGAATAGTAAAGATCAATATCTTGATTTAATACAACATTAGTTAAGATTCATTTTCGAATAGTAGCAAAGAGAAACCATTGTAATTTCATATACCCTAAGAACTCGAATTACATTTTCATTATGGAGGATATAGAGAAAGTTTGTACATACTTGGTCGAACTTTAAGGTAACATGAGCTATGTCTGAGGACGGGCCAAAAGTAAAAGAAATGGAGGAACCAAATACATGGAAGAAGAAAGAATCCCCCATAAAAGAAATTGCGAACCCTCTTCACACAATCGTCCAGCTGAGTGACTCTGAGGGCGCCATCAACAGTCGACCACTATATCATGACCATGTGATGACTCTACTTGCCAAGTGATTCATCATACATGTAATTTATTTTTCTTTCCATTTGATGTTTGGGTGTTAAGCTTGTACAAACAAAGAGCTTAATATAATGAAGCCTGTTCAATGAACTTGCATAACCAATATCATTGAGATCAAAACCCCAACATGAAAGCATGGTGATAAAACTGAAAATGGAGTGGATTAAGCTTGGGCAGATGAAGAGCATAATATAATGAAGCTTGTTCAACGAACTTTCACAACTAATATCATTGAGATCAAAACCTCGACATGAAAGCATGCCGATAAAACTGAAAATGGAGTGGTTTATAGAGTAAGTTTTATGGATAAAATTATTGATTTCTTTCTAGTGGGAATCATAGCGTGGGACATGATGATGAAAAACAATGAATATTCTATGGAATCAGGTGGGATGACTTTTGACCAAGAGAAATAAGGGTATACTAAGATACGATGCGTAGTACTTACTCAAATCACAATGTACATATTCAAACCATCAATATCAAACATTTATGTGAATAAAATTATGAAACATTATGGAACCACTCACTTTAGAATTTATAGCCAAAGAATTTAAGAGTTACAATAGAGTTTTTAAGTGATCATAATAAAAATAATACATATTAGAGATATTATATACACATGGATTATAGATATCAAGCTAAATGTGGTCGCTAAAGCAACATTTTCCTACACCTAGTGTCTTAGATGGCCAAGGCAAGGTGTCATCAAACCAGTTATACATCCATCTATATACCTCAGTTGGAAAATTATTAATGTCATAAGAATCATAGGGGTTGATATGTCAATCAAAATTTAAAACTATCCTCTAAAAAACTCATATATAAAGTGGGGTAACAGGTCCTATGACATCCAACCTGCAACTTGTAATGGGAAATCCTCAAAAGTATCTTTGAAGAAAGAATTTCCCATTGAGGGGTTCAAGAAGATGTATGAGGCCCCACCAATTTGATAGTTGAAGAAGTTTGAATATGGGTTTGTCAATTTTTGCCCTAAGTAGGCAAGGCAACATGGAAGGAGGTGACCCCCTTAGAAAAGTTCAAAAGGGAAGGCCACATAAGGTCTTATATAAAGATCTAAATTCAAGGACCTCTCTCATAGAAAGAGTTAGACATGTATTGAAAGTAGACAACGACCCATCTAAATATTGATAATAAAAAAATAGAACATCCCTTGAATCCCATAATAAATGGAGCATCTACAAATGAGGTGATCCTCTAACTCAATCTCATGTATATGGCAAAGATAGAAGATGTTATTGAGAAGAGGATTGTCATGATGATTAGTTTCAACTAGATGCTAATATAAATCCACTTTAAAACGACCAAGGGGGCTTTGAAGGGAAACATCTAGTGTTCTTGTATGTATGAGTTAAACAATAAGGCCCCCTCTCATTTGCATGAAGTGTTCCTAGTACAAATCCATCTTTGATTCAAGGCCATGAAAAGATGAAGTCTAAGTACACTTAATTTGTTGTCTATAAATAACCTCTTTAACAACTTGACCCAAACATATAATGATGTCATTTACATTGGAGGTGTATGTCACTTGAATTGTGTTACAACTTTAATCGCTCCCCCAAAAAAATGTGCCAGTCTCCCTTGTGATGATGCATCAACCCTAACGGAGAATAATCTCATTATGTAAAAGGAATTTAAACACGATGTAACTTTAATAGTGCCCTACTCACCCCTGGCTCACCACTCATGGCAAATGTAAGGTTATTTCAAGCATTGATGTGGATAATACCATTTTATTTTCTCTTATGTGTAGTATTCTACATTGACATAATTGTGATTTTTAGCAAACAAAATATTTGTATCAATGTTTAACTCCTTGTGCATTAGGGCTGAAGAGGTCGAGTCATTATGAGTGATCTATTCATTTCCAACTCCTCATGTGGGAGAACACTACAAGCTCCATGTCAACATGAAGTGTAGATATTGTGAGCAATTATGATTGAGGTTTTGCAAATTATCCAATTGTTCTACATTAGGTATACATGGTAATAAGGACATTACACACAAACACACACCCTTGAGACCAATACCTAGTTCTTTAAAAATCAAATGGTCCCAATATTCTTAGTTAGAGGTGAAGGATTCTCCTAAGAGGTTAGTTTTTTGGTTTGAGGCATTGTTTTTGGCCTCGGATACTAAGTGGTTAAGGGCTTCAGGAGTTAAGAGTTAAAAGTCAATGGTTTGGGGACCATGGGATTGGGGTTGAAGGGCTTAAGAGTTAGGGGATTTAGGTGTTTGGGGTTAAGGGGTTAGCTTTTAAGGTGTTTAGGGGTTAGGGGTTAAGTTTTAAGGATCATGGGTTAAGAGAATAGGGGGTTATTGCTTAGAGGTTCATGGATTCTAAGTTAGCAATTAATGGCTTAAGGTTTAATGGGCCAAGGGGTTGATGGGTTATGAGTTATGAGTGTAGTAGTGAAGGGATTATGGCTTGGGGGTTTAGGGGATAGGGAGTTTCATTGTTATTGGTCAATGTCTTATGGGTTGTGATAATGGGGCCCCTAATCCCCTTATCACTGCTATCAAGGGTTCCCCTTTCAATTTCTCTTATTTCCTTCCCTCTAGGCCCCCCAATCCCCTTATAACCACTATCGAGGGTTCCCCTTTCAATTTCTCTTGTTTCCTTCCCTCTAGGCCCAATACCCCCTATGACATTAGGTCCTAAGCCCCCTTATCATTCACTAATTCTAGGATTATAGATCTATAAACCATGCTTTGACATCTCCCTTCTTCCCGTCCATGCTACCCTTGTGTCCCCTAGTCCCGTTCAATACACCAAAAATACTCCTCCCACCTTTTTAGTCATATCATTTAACTCATCCTAACATTATGAACCCAAAATTTGGCCCCAATGTCCCTAAAACTACACTCTTGGGCCACTGTGACTAAAGGCTTAAATGCAGTAGGGCTAATGAGTTGTGATAAGGGGGCCCATAATCCCCTTATCACAACTATTGGGGATTCCCCTATCAACTACAATTGCTTCATAAAGAAGAGAAATGGAGAGAAAAAGGCAAGTGCTAAGGCATGCTAAGATGTGTTAGGTGCCAGGGTGTGGCGCCAATACATGCTAGGGAGTGTTAGGGCCAAGTGTCAGGGAAACACAAGGGAGAACTAGTTTCAAATGCATGGAAATGAATGAATATGAGTGTGTAATAGGGAGTGTCAATGATGTCCATGTTTGCTAAGGAGGGAGTGACAAGGCATGCTAGGCAGTGCCAAGGCATGTTAGAGTGTTAGGGAAATATGCCACAATGGGCCAAGTGTCAAGGTGTGTCAATGCTTGATAAGGAGTGTTAATGAGTGCTAGGGAAACACAAGGGAGAACTAGGTCAAAATGCATGGAAATGAATGAATAAGAGTGTGATAAGGAGTGTTAGTGAGTTTCAGGTGTGCTAAGGAGGGAGTGACAAGGTTATATGCTAGGTAGTGCCAAGGCATGCTAGAGTGCCAGGTCATGTCAGGGAGTGGTAGGGTGTGCTAGGGAGTGCCAAAGAATGCCAAGGAATGCAAGGGGTGTTAACACATGCCACATGGTGCCAAGGGATTGTTAGATGTGGAAGGTGTTATTCCATTTCAAGATGTAAACTATGTTTCTTAGTTGTTTTATGGCCATGCTTGGACGTGAGCCTTGACTTCCTAACTAGTAACTTGTTAAGTGGGATAAGTTGAAATTGGACATGAGTAGCCTAATATGAGTTATAGTCAGTTCTTAGGTGAACAAGGCATAGTCTAGTTGTAGTAATCGTAACTTGGCCAAGATGTTGTAGTCGAGGGAGGACTTGGTTGGGTTCCCAAGTCCCAAAAAACATAAGGGTAGTTGTGAGGGCATGATAGGTAAGGAGTTTCAGGGCATGCCAAGGAATGAAAAGGCATTCTAATGCATTCCAGACAATTTCAATGCATATTGAGGAGTGTTAAGGAGTGCCAGGGCTATCAAGAAATCTAGGGCACAATAATTAGGTGATTTCTCTTCTTATGCTAATTGCTTATGAATGCTTTTTACTTCTTAAGATGAGGATCTTCTCTTTTCTTAGATTATTATAGTGTTCTTCTTCATCAAACAACTACCAATGCATAAACAATGAGGAGACCAAAGACAAATAGAATACGTGATCAGCTACGGCCAAACCTCTCCAACATGAGAGGAAAACCCAAATGAATTCTTCTTCTTGTAGAGACTTCAATTGATGAATACCAAGACCATGACCTAGACCCTTGACTCAATGACCTCTCCAAGAACAAGTCATAAGCCTCCTTGATTCAACTTCCTTATTTTTCCTTGAGTGAATGATGATCAAGCTTCTTCCTTCAATAACTTGACTATCCTTCAAATTTTGGTTCCCTGGATCAGATCTATAGTTCTTGGCCCTCTTGTAGAAACCCTAGCATGTGTGGTTGACCAACCTTTTGAACCTTGATCTTCTTCTCTTGGATGGTATGACCTCTTATTATAATTCGACTTATAACCTTGCTTATCTTCTTCCTTGATTCGACTTCTTGGACAACAACAAGACCTTCGACCTTTTCTACAGTAGATAGTTCTTCCTTCCTTCGCACGTGTGGAGGTATTAGCCCTAAATCAAACCCATAAACAACACCAAAATCTTCACTCTTCATTTCCTTCTCTTCTCTAGTTATCTTCACACTTCTTATTGCAGACTTACTTAACTGGATTTTCTTGTCCACAAATTGAGGCTAATTTTCCCTATATATAGTGTTTCATCCATCAAAATAAGTCGACTTGTGATATAGGTAAGCCAACTTGACATTCTGGAAGCATCCTTAGGCTGACATGAAGAAGAGTTTGTGACAAGGTCTTGGAGGGCTAATAAAATTTCTTTTACAATGGATTACATGCCCAAAATGGGTCTTCAATATTTGACATTGACTCTATGAATTTTATGGCTTGATGACCAAACCTAATAGCTCACAATGGGAGCTTTAACTAAAAATAAAATTCCTTGATCATGAAACCCATGATTCAAGCATTACAAAAATAATTTTATTTTCTTCTTTACGTCAATTACATAAAATCACAATTACACATGTCATTATGAAGACCAAACCTAGTTACACTTTTCAATGAGGGAATCACAAGGGGGAACTAGGTCAAAATGCATGGAAATAAATGAATAAGAGTGTGTGCCAAGGAGTGTCAACAAATTCTAGGTGTCCCAAGGACGAAGTGTGCAAGGAGAAGTTCATAATAGGACTTGCAGGAAAAAAGCCTTTGGTTGCGATAAGGGGCTAGAAAAAGCATTTTCAAACAAAGGGAGACTTTGGGTTGGGCACAACATTGTTTTTCCAATGCCTTGGTTGGGTTCCCAAGCCGCAAAAAAGGTAAGGTTATCTATGAGGGCATGACAACTACAGAGTGCCAAGGTGTGCTAGGGAATGTTAGGAAGTACTAACACATGCTAGATAGTTCCAAGGCATGTTATGCATGCCAAGACATGTCAAGTTCTAAGGCCTGCCAAGACGTGCCAAGTGCTAGGGTGTGTGGTGAACACATGCTAGGGAATGTTAGGGCCAGGTGTCAAGGAAGCACAAGGGAGCACTAGTTTAAAATTGATGGGAATGAAGTGTTAATGAGTTCTAGGTGTGCCAAGGAGGGAGTGACAAGATATTCTAGATAGTTCCAATGCATGCTAGAGTGTTAGGGAAGCATAAAAAGGTGTGTCAATGTGTGCTGAGTGTTGGGGAGTTCCAAGGAAACACAAGGGATAAATATGTCAAAATGCATGGAAATGGATGAAAGGAGTGTGTGACAAGGAGTGTCAGCAAGTTCTAGGTGTGTTATGGAGGGAGTCACATGGTATGCTAGGTAGCACTAGTTTATTGAACTCAACTCATCAAAATTTTTCCTCTAAGGGTCACAACCCCTCTTCTTCTACACAGATTTGTCACAGTCTTAAGGGCATACCTTATGGAATGAACATGCTAGGAAACCACCCTAACTATGGCATTATACTTATATTCTAATTAATTTATAATAAATCATATCCACCCATAGCAAAAACAACAACTCTTTCCTCCATAAGAGACTCTACCTAGCTCATGTGGATCCATAGATTCTTGGCATTTCTTTTATTGAATCTTAACCTGAACTTCAGATATCTATAACCCTCAAACTACGGTTACCTCAGTCAATATTACACCTGCGGCTACTTATGTTCTGGCCCTCAATTCCAGTGTAGGCCCTCCTCCATTTGTGTTGGTCTTTATCATATACCTTGCAACCTACTGACCACCATAATATAGGGTCTCAGCCCTCTCTGCTATTTTAGAATTTGATGCGGCCTTCACACAAAAACACCACTAAAATCACATGCCCAAATTCTCATGAGCCACCTCTCTTGAGCTCGATCTACCATAAGAGAACCAACAGTATGCCATCCTACTTCCTAGCTCAAACCCATTAAGGTATGTGACATTCTTGTGAACCCTCAAATGATGATCTTGCTCTTCATGGATGATCATGGCCTCCCTTTAATAACCCTTACTCAACCCTCTAACTTGGCCTACTTTAGGACTACATCTCTCTTGGATTCCTTGATCAAATGAGCTCCTTCTCACTTGATGTTCTAGCCTTCATACTAATGCCTCCTTAAATATATTTTCCTAGCTAGGCCTCTTAGGAACCCTCTAGAACTTACGAGTTTTATCCACTTAGACCTTATGAAATATTAATTTTCCTTTTTAATTTTATTTTAGATTTTAAACCCCATCTTGGGTCCAAAACCCCTTCACTTGGGTTCTTTTCCCACAAAGCCTTTTGTGACCGAACTCACACAAACCCAACTCACTAGGCTTGTGGAGTACCTCCCTAGATTCACAATTCAACAACATAGTCTAGTTGTAGTAATCGTAATTTGTTCAAGCTCTTGTAGTCAAGCGAGGACTTGGTTGGGTTCCCAAGTTGAAAATTAAGTAAGGGTAGTTGTGAGGGCATGATAGCTAGGGAGGGTCAGGGCATGACAAGGAATGAAAAGGTGCGCTAACACATGTCAGACAATATCAATACATGTTGAGGAGTGTTAGGGAGTGTCGAGGCATCACAAGGGAGAACTAAGTCAAAATGCATGGAAATGAAAAAATAAGTGTGTGTGCCAAGGAGTGTTAGTGAATTCAAGTGTGCCAAGGATGAAGTGTGTTAGGAGAAGTTAATAATAGGATTTTCAAGAGGCAAGCCTACGGTTGCGATAAGGGGCTCTACAAAGAAATTGTAGACAAAGGGAGACTTTGTTCTAGGCACAACACTATTTTTCCTTTAGCTATTATTTTTATATGATATGTGGCACATTTTGGCCAAATGCTGATGTTTTAAACTATTTTAGACAATTTCATATTGTATATTGTTGTTTATAATATTTGGGGCACTCGACTTGTGTCAGATTATATCATGCATGTCTTGTGCATCTTGTGGTTTTATTACAAACTCTTAGTTAATGATCTATTATTTATATGAACTAGATATACATGTGAAATATTGTCTATTGAAGCTATGTTGGTTAGTTTCTTTATGGCCATGGCTAGATGTGATCCTTGTCTTGGTAAGTTCTTAAGTGGGACAAGTTGAGCTTGGACATGAGTGGCCTAAGATGAGTTATAGAAAGTTCTTAGGTGAACAAGGCACAATCTACTTGTAATAGGTGAAATTGGTCAAGTTATTGTGGTTGAAGTAGGCCAATGTCACATGAACTGCAATAGTTAAGGACTTGATTGGGTTCCCAAGTCGTGAAAAAATGTAAGGCTAGTTCTATGGGTGTGAGTACCAAGGCGTGCTAAGGAATGCTAACATGTGCCAGATAGTGCAAAGGCATGTCAAATATGCTAAGATGTGCCAAGTGCTAAGGCACACCAAGATGTGCAAGGGTGTCACAATACATGCCAGGGATTGTCAAGGAAACAAAAAGGAGAAACAAGTTAAACTACAAGGAAATGAACACATAAGAGGGTTAATAAGTCATAAATTTACCTTTTCCAAGAGGGTCATGCTAGGCACACCAACACTAGGTACCAATATGTGCCAAGTGCCAAGTGTTAGTGCATTCTAAGTGCCAAATACTCCTCTATTACTTCTCATCTACTTTCCAATAGTTGATATCAAATAACTTTAATATTAAATGATGCCAAAGCATACCAAGGCATCTTAATGAAAAATAAACATGATAAGACTTTCCAAGCGCAAAAACGTGCCAAGTGCCAATGTGTGTTAGGGAGTGATACACATGTTATGAAGTGGTAGGGCATGTCGAAGAGTGCTAAGGTGTGCCAGAGAGTGCTAATGCATGCTAAGGAGTGTTAGGGAGTACTAGGGAAACACAAGGGAGCACTAGGTCAAAATACATGGAAGTGAATGAATATGAGGGTGTTTTGGGGAGTGTCAACGAGTGTTAGCTGGCATGCCAAGGAGGGAGTGACAAGGTATGCTAAGCACTGGTAAGGAATGCTACGGAATATCAGGGCATGTTAAGAAGTGCCAGAGTGTGCTAGGGAGTTCTAGTGTGTGTTAACATGTGCCAAAGAGTGCCAAGGCATGCCAAGACATGACAAATGCTCCATAAACCCACTTCCACAAACCCTGTTGGTGGATGCCCCATAAAAAATAAAAATAAAAAATAAAAAATAAAAAAATAAAGTATGACCATAGCTCCATGAGTCGAAAATGTCTTCTAGGTTGTTCCTCCTTCATTAGCCATATCTCCATACAATGTGAAAAGATATTTAAATAGGCGTCTCTAGTATCTGGTTCTATTTGTTCAAAAATATTCTCATTCTTGCTTCTCCATATGCCCCACAAAATATAGAAAGGAAAGGAATGATATGTCTTGAAACATTCAAACCATTGAGTGAGACATCTGTAAATGGTAACCATGTTCCAGATTACATGTATTTTAAGTGTTTGAAGAACCCCACTCCATACCGAGATCGCAAAAGGACATGTTAGAAATAGATGTTCCATGTCTTCTAAAACTTCTTTGCATAAAGAGCATCTTCCAAGATCTTGAAAGCCCCTTTTATGGATATTATCCCAAGTTAAAATATTATTGTGGACCACCAACCACATAAAACATTTTAATTTGAGAGGTATATCCGATCTCCACATTTTATGAAACCAAAAAGAATTATCATTCAAGCCACCTCCATGAGAAATATGTTTATAAATATCCTTAACCAAGATCTGCTCATTATACTTAACACCTTCCCATTTTAGATTTTCTTTCTTCTCAGTGAGTTTTAAACCTGTTAGACTTAATTGTCTTGTGAAACGTGCCCATTCTACAAATAGATCCTCTGGAAATCCAAGATCAAATGCACTAAGCCAATAACTTGTAATAGAAGAAGATCCTCAATCACAAGATATTTTTTTCATAAAGTAAAACCTTTTCTTATGTAAAAGCTCAAGGATGCGAATAGAAATAGTATATATTCGCTCCACTCCTTTGATATCATCTAGTCCTATTTCTATCCTATTCCCCCTTCCAACCTCCGATCTCAGATTTCGTAGTAGCCAATTGATGAGCCTCATAAATGGGTAATTATATGGGCTCATTTTACCTCCTAACCTAGTCAAATCAACCATTCTCTTAGCTTATTGTTATTTTCTGATTATATTTATGCTTATGGAGTGAGTTGAGTTAGTTATGGCCATGTGGTCTAACATGTGTTTAATGCAGATTATTGATGAATTTTGAGGTCAAAGTCAAGGATACAGTGGACAAATGGCAACAATAACTCTTAGTGGACAAAGGAGAGGACTTATAGGAGGGAATCCCCCTCATTTATTACTCCTCACTTCAAATTCCCCTTCATTCAACTAGGAGTACAAGCAACCAAGTCATGCACTAGAAGGCAGCCGAGCAAGTGGAGGATGACTGATGATTATCTCAAGTTTTGGGAGCCAAGCCTCCCCGATTTTAAGGAAAATGTTGGTATCTTCATTTGTATAAGTAGAGAGGTGTACGGCCTCACTAGGGTGGGATTTTTGTTGTATTTTTTCTTATGTAAACTCTGCTCCAACTTCGAGCTTATTATTTTGTGACAGTCTCATGTAATCTTGTTATTGTTTTGAAATAAAGATGGAATCCTTTTTGAGCTAGCACTAAGTTACCTCAGAGGGCTGACGCTCTTGGGTTAGGGCCCAATCCAAGCATCCAAGCTCTTCTTTACTTGTATTTGTATGTTTTATTTCAATTTGTGGATTAGGTTGCTGATAGCTGCATTTCTTTTATGGTTAAGAATAAATTGCTTTTGATGATTCAGTAGTTCGCTTCCATTTGTGCTTTCTATAGAAGGTTAAGTAGTGATAAAGAAAATATTCAAAAGGCTAGAAATAGTGCCTTGGCCTCTCTTCCTCCCTTTGGGACCATGATTTGAGGCAAAGACCCTCTTGTTGCCACAAAAACACAGATTTTCCTCATTTATAGGACTTCTAGTGTTTGCAGCTTTTTAGTTGGTTAATAATCTAGTTTTTCTTTGCTTCATAACTTCTTCATCATGCTGAATTCTTTATTTACAATAGTATTCTTTCATGCTTTCCTTTCTTGCAACATTTCTCAGCATTTACTTTCATAGATCATAGTTTAGACTAGTTTGATGCAAAACACTGTTTTTATAAATGCACCCATTTCATTGCTTATTTGATCTTATTGGTTGACTATCAATTCCTTTGTAGAAGCTCTCTTCTGGCAGTAGGCCAACCTATTAGCCATCTCATCATCCATATGATCCATGCCCTACAGGTCACCCAAGTCTCCCCTCAATTCTGCCTTAGTTTCCTGCATTTTCCATAGAATTTCTTCCTCTCTCCTTGAGCAAATCCAATCATATTTCTCTCTCTTGATGATTATTGGTAGACCTTAGGTGTCATAACACCTCATTCCAACCTTCATCCACCTGGCCCACCCACTCTCGCACCCTCAAAATAGTGAAAACTGCTTTCGGCCTCCTCCTGTAGGCCTCTTGTAGAACGTTGTTTTTCCTCCTGTAGATTTCCTGTGTCCTCCTGTAGATTTTCCTGTAGGCTTTCTCTTGAAGGCCAAGTATGGGAAAAGCCTCTAGAAGGCCACCTAAGACCTCCTAGGACACATCCACACCATCCTACATCATCTCAAGTCCCAAAACCACCCTCCAACGCCACATATTCGCTACCACATTCACAAACAATAAATTACATGCATGTCAAATTCACATAAAAATACATAAAAATCCAAAAAGATGTTTTTTGCTCATTTACTTCCAGAAATAGCTTAGTTAGATGTTGTTTACTTCCTTTAGTAGGTAATGGCATTCTTTTCATGGTTTTCATAGTGCTTTTTGCAAAATTTGGATTAGTTGGTTAATTTGGGTTTACTAGTTTTGCTTTACATTTCAGACTTTCTCCTTTCTGCAGTTAGAATAGTATCTGTAGAGTAGTATTTCTCTCCTCTAATCACATATAGAGCTTCTTCTGGAATCCATAGAAGTTGGCTTGAGTTCCTAGTGATCTTGCATCGATTGATCAAGTGACAACTTGCAGCAAGAACTAGTACTTGTGCATACAGCACTGTTGCTTTCAAGTTTGTTATTAACTACCGGGTTGACAAGAGTAAAGTAGGTAGCCCAGGAGTTGCAGCATTATTGCTGCAATACTGGTGCTCATCACTTTTTCGGCACCATTTCTAAGGAAGCATCAGAGTATTCTGTGATTACTACTTTCTTCTATTTTCTATTGCAACATTCTGCTAATAGTTTATTCGAACAAACATACACTAGTCATTTCTCTTCTTTCAAGTTCTGCATTTCCTTGCTTTCCTCTTCAATTCTACAAATTTCATTTAAGCAAAAGTAGGCTAGTCATTTCTTTTCCTTCAATTCTGCATTTCCTTGCCTTCCTCTTCAATTCTGCAAATTTCATTTCATCTAGTTGCAATTTGTTTTGTTCAATCAATTTCAGTTTTGAAGGTACTATCAGTGTGGGGAAAAAAGAAACAAAAACCAACCAAAAAGATTTCCTTTCATGCCTCATAGGAATAGAGATAACTCAGGAAAATTTTTGCCCAACACCCCCACTGCTTCACACAACCAACCTTCTCTTTTCTTCGGGTGGCTGTGATCAAGAAGAACCATTAGGTGAACAACCAGACATATTTGAAGAACCTATAGGGGAAGAAGAAGAAGAAAACATTCCTTTGGAGCCAATTGCTAAAAACAGAAATGCTAGGGGGAATTGGGAAAGGATAAAGGGTACCTTTCCCATTTGGGAGACCAATGGGGACATCAAAATGAAGAATATAAGCCCTTCTACCCTACCTCATTTCCATGGTCTGACTACAGAAGATCCTAACACCTTTTTGTTTGACTTTGTTGTTATCTATCGAACGTATGACTATGCAGAAGATGAGAAAAGTTGAAACTGTTCCCTTCTACTCTCAAGGATGCAACATTGCTCTGGTTCATGGGATTACCTAGCAATAGCATCACAACTTGGGCTCAGATGTAGCAAGCCTTTAACAACAAGTATTGAGACTATTGTAGGTCAAAGGATACTAAAGAAGAAATTTTCTAAATGACTATAGGAAGTGATGAGTCCTTGGAAGACTATAAGGAGAGGTTCCAGCTTAGTTACAAAAGGGCCGGGTGTACACTTGACCCTAAGTCTCTGAAGCTGGTCCTGCTCAGGGGAATTCAGGAAAATCTTTTAGACACCCTCCGTCTACTGGCCGCGGGAGGCATCTACCAACTGTCGTATTTGGACACAAAGACTGTTTTTAGAAACCATTCTAGAGCAGCTAGAAAGAAAGGTAGGGGGAGTCAACCCATAGCTAGTGCCTCTTCCTCTAACTCATCCATTAAAGGAGAAATTGGAAACATGCTAGAAGACTTCAAGAGTGAGATGCTGCAGACTCTTGCCATGCAAATGGATACCTTGCATATCAAAAGGAAACAAGAGGAGCAGAGAGGGCTTTGGCCATTTTTTTCCCTAGATGCACCAAGAGGCATCCTGGGAATGAATGCCCATTGAACTCTATAGAGGTTTGTTCAGTCTGTGAAGAAAATCATTCTACAGATAAGTGCCCTTCCTTACCCGGACTTAAAGATGTATATCAAGGGGCCGAGGGAGTCACTGAATAGTTCTATTACATAAACCAAAGAAGGCCGCATGGACCTAGACCATACCAGCAGGGGATGCAAGGGACATCTCAAGCATACTACAACCCCAACCAAGTCACTTCCATACCTTCTTGGGGCCCCCCTGCTCATCCTTCCTGGTCCATGCCTCCTCCTTGGTCCTTCACATCTCAATATCATGTCCAACTAGCCAACCATTCATTTCAATCCTATGCTCAGCCACCACCTCAGTGGAATGCGCCTCATCAGGGGTGGAGGCCCCAATACAACTCTTTTCCCACTCTTTTGCCTCCACCACCTGCCCAACCACAACCGTTACCTCCTTCTCCACCAAAACAACCCCAAATCCCTACCCAGTCGAATCCAAACCTGAAAAACAAACAGGCTCAACAAGTGTATAGTGGGGAACCATCATGCCCAACTTATGCTATGGAGATTTAGGAAATTAAATTGTGATCTGCGAAATTTCTCCCAGATAGCCAGCCTCCACCCAGGAAGGTTGAGGAAGATAAAGAGGAAAGTGAACCTAAAGCAATTCCACCCTTTCCTGAGAGACTATTCGTGACAGTCCAGCCTACCCCGGAAGAAACTGAACTCCTTGGAGAATTGAAACATTTATATGTGAAGATACCACTTCTCCAAGCCATAAAAGATGTGCCTATCTACAATAGGTTCATCAAAGAGAAGTGATTTAGGCATCTAGGAAGGCGCAAGAGAGATGCCCCAACCATCATTGTCATAGGGCAATTGTCCAACCTGATGTTGGGGTAGGTAATCTGTCCAAAATATCTGGACCCTAGAAGCCCAGTAGTTGATGTCCACATTAATGGCACCATGATCCCACACACCTTGATTGGTCTAGGAGCTGCCATTAATGTGATGACAAAGGACATAATGCTCAAACTCAACCTCCAGGGCTCCTTGAGGAAGACCATGACTGTGCTACAGCTAGTAGACCGCTCCACCGTGACCCCTGAGGGGATTGTGGAAGATGTGATGGTCTCCATTGATTCTTGGGAGTAACCTATTGATTTCTTAGTTCTATAGCCAAAGGCAAAGCTCACTGGGTATCCTCTCATTTTGGGAAGGCCCTGGTTGGCTACTACTGATGCCTACATCAACTGTCGAGCTAGGAACATGACCATAAAGAATGGGCATATGTCCAAGCAGTTAATCCTATAGCCTCCTGCCCAACCCTTGTTAGAACATGATCTACCTCTCTGGTTGGAGGAGGAAGATGAGGATGAAGTCTGTTCTGCACCTCTTTGTTCATTAGAAATCGCCATGGGGGGTAACCTCAAGATGAGGATGATATGATTGAAAATATGATTCAGAATCCACCTCCTAGTGTATCACCGTTAGAGGACATAGTAAGAGAAACCCAAAAAAACCCCTCAACTGATCTCTATGTGGGTGATTCCACTTCTCTCCATGTTAAGAATATAGAGTTCAGCCCAAAAAGAACCTTGAAATTCAATCCATCCCTATCCACTTCCCAGGAGAAGGAATTGTGTAGCCTGCTGAGAAAACACCTAGATGCCTTCACCTGGAGTTATAAGTAAATGAAGGGAGTACACCCTTCAGTATGTACTCATCATATATACATCAAGGAGGGTTGCAAGCTAGTCAGACAACCACAAAGGAGGATAAATCCAACGCTTAAAGATATTGTTAAGGAAGAATTGCAGAAATTGCTTGATGCAAGATTCATCTATCCCATCTCTGACAGTGAATGGGTCTCTCCTTTGGTGCTAGTGCCAAAGAAAAATGGTAAGTGGAGAATCTGTGTCAACTATAAGGAATTGAACAAAGCCACTAAAAAGGACCATTTTCCTTTACCTTTCATAGATCAAGTGTTAGACAGTCTGGTAGGAAAAAAGTTTTTCTCTTCCTAGATGGGTTTAGCGGGTACAATCAGATTCAAATTAGCTCGGAAGACCAAGATAATACCACTTTCATTTGTCCTTGGGGTACCTTTACATACTAGGTCCTTCCTTTTGGTTTCTGTAACGCTCCAGCCACTTTCCAAAGAGCAGTACTGAGTATATTTTCTGAATTAGTTCATGATGCGGTAGAGATATACATGGATGACTTTACTCCTTATGGCTCTGACTTTCAGGAAGCTTTATCTAACCTAGTAAAAGTTATATACAAGTGTATTGAGATGAACCTGTCCCTCAGTCCATAAAAATATGAATTTTTGATGACTGAAGGGACCGTGCTAGGTCATGCAATATCTCAACAAGGATTGCAGGTGGACCCCAACAAAATTGCCATCATCCAAAGGGTCCCACCTCCTCAAAAAGTGAGAGATGTTAGAAGTTTCCTAGGCTTAGTTGGGTATTAACAGAGATTCATTAAAGATTTCAACAAGATAGCCTCTCCTTTGTTTGGCCCCTTAGGTAAAGATGTCGAGTTCATATGGTTAGAAAACTATCAAGAAGCCCTACATACCTTGAAGAGTAAGCTCATGACTGCCCCAATTCTGAGAGGCCCAAACTGGGCCCTACCTTTCCACATTCACACAGATGCCTCAAACAAAGCAATAGGAACAGCCTTGGGACAAATTGATGAAAAGTTACCTTATGCCATATACTTTATAAGCAAAAACTTGTCAAAGGCAGAGTTAAACTATACAATGACTGAGAAGGAACTCCTAGCTGTCGTGCATTCTTTAAACAAATTCAGACATTATATCACATTCTATCAAACCTTTTTGCACATTGATCATGCTGCAATTAGATATTTAATGAAAAAACTAGATGTAAATGCTCGCATTATTAGATGGTGGCTTTTATTGCGGCAGTTTCATTTGACCATTATTTGATAAGCCAGGTAAAGAAAATGTTGTTGCTGACTTTTTGTCTAGAGTAAATTTTCCTACAGGTGAAGAAGGAATGGTGGATGACCAAATGCAAAATGAAAATCTGTTTGCTATCTCAGTACTCTCTCCATGGTTTTTTGATATAGCAAACTACTTGGTTTCAGCACAGTTCCCACCAAACCTGTCCTCAAAAGAGAAGAGCAAGATAGTAAGGAAAAGTGCCCCTTTCACCTAGATTGGGGGCAATCTCTTCAAACTTGGCCCAGATCAAATCTTGAGAAGATGTGTTAGGGAGGAGGAAGTCTTTGACATCCTCCTGACCTGTCATGATGGGCCTTGTCGGGGTCATTTTGCAGCAAAAAGAACTGCCTTCAAGATACTGCAAGCAGGCTACTACTGGCCCACTCTTCATCAGGATGTGAGGAAACATACCAGCCAGTGTGATCAGTGTCAGAGGATGGGGAAACCTACTCCAAAGGATGAGATGGCCATGCAACCTCAAGTGACCTTTGAGCCATTTGAGAAGTGGGGCATGGACTTTGTGGGGCTTATCAGCCCTCCTTCAAAGCAGAAGGAATACATCATTGTGTGCACCAATTACCTGACAAAGTGGGTAGAGACAAAAGAAATCAAAGCAGTGACAGAGGAAAAAGTAGCTGATTTTTTTAGAGAGAACATATTCTACAAGTTCGAGCATCCAAGAGAGTTGGTCATAGATCAAGGTAGTCAATTTACTTCCAATTTGATTGAAGACCTGCTCACACATCATAGAATCAAGCACAGGACTTCGACCCCTTACCATCCACAAGCCAATGGGTAGGTGGAGGTCACTAACAGAGCATTTCAAGGGATCTTGACAAAGGTAGTGAGCGGTAGTAGAAAAGACTGGGCGGATAGATTAGTTGAGGCCACTTGGGCCTACAACACAACTTGGAAGACCAGTACAGGGTTCACACCCTATGAGCTGGTCTATGGGAAGAAGGCTTTGTTGTCAATATAATTTGAATTCAATACCCTTAGGATGGCAGCTCAGTTGGACCTAGACCTCAACCATGCATAGAAAGAAAGATTACTTCAGCTCAATGGATTGGATGAACACAGAATGGAGGCCCTTCTCCATACAGAGGTAGTTCAGCTTCAGAGAAATATACGGCATGACAAAAATATCAAGGAGAAGAAATTCCAAGAGGGAGATTGGGCACTACTATATGATTCAAGATACAAATATTTCAAGGGCAAGCTAAGGACAAGATGGCTAGGACCCTACACTGTGGATAAATGCAATGATAATGGTTCAGTTTTGATCAAAACCATTTATGATGAAGCCATCCCCATGCTTGTCAATGGACACTGGTTGAAAGTCTACAAGAAATCCCTCTCCAAGCGAGAGTTCACTGAAGATTTGAATAAGACAGTGATGGTAGTGGAGCATGTCTTAGCCTCCACTTCACCCACTCATTGAAGAAAAAGAAAAAACTAAAAAATAAGGACTCAAGTGAAAACCTCCATGAGGCGCTTGAGTCCCATCATTGGGTTGAAAACTCTTCTGAGGCGGCCCAATGATGTCAAAAAAAAAGAAAAAAAAAGAGAGAAAAATAAGGTCCTTGGGTGAAAACTTCCCTTGGAGGTGCCCAGGGCAGGCAATTAGGGTGAAAACCTCCTTGACACGCCCTAGTTGTTTTCAAAAAAAAAAAATGAAAAAATAGAAAAAGAAAAATGAATTTTCAGTTGCATTGTAGGTTTGTAGGAGGACTACAGGAAGCAAAATAAGGTGCCAAGGGAGCCCTGAAAACAACACCAACACCTATCTTACCTTTCCACACCTTTCTCCATCATTCTTGGCATTTCTTTCACCTCACTGTGCTTATTTTTCAAGAACTGTGGTTTCTACAGGAGGCTCTATGTTTTCTACAAGGAGGCTCCTGTTGGAATTACAGAGAGCCATAAATGGATATAAAAGGCAGTTTGAGGGACAGGGAAGCTTCATGAGGAATCTATAAATCCTCCTACAGTCTTCAAACCTCCTTGCCATCATTTCCAAGCTTGCATCACACCCAAAGCATCATTCTTCTTCCTGTCCAAGAAAAACACAGAAAAAAGTTTTTCAGGAAAAGAAAAAACAAAAAAATAAGAAAGGAAACAACACCATCCATCTCACATGAAGCCTACCTATTACCTCTCGATCTCTATCTACATCTCTGGCATCATCCTCACATCTCCAAGCATAGAAAGAAGCTGAAGTTTCAAGGGGAGAAGCCACTACAAGAGCTCCTGTAGGAATTCTTGTAGCAGCTGATCCCATTAAAATCCAGCATCAGCAGCAAGAGAGTGCAAACATGAAGGTTGAAGAAGACACCTGAAGCTCAGATCCATCTAAAGAAGAACTTGAACAAGGCACAACCACACATCAACAAGCAGACAACATGCATCAAAAGAAACAAAGGCATGCAACAGGGAGAGAGAAACATAGCACCTCACAACAAATACATTTGGATCTCAGGTAAGTAACTAACCCACTCCTTTTTTGCATTTGTGTAATTAGAAGGAATGCAAAAGCAACGAGATGGTTGAGGTTGAACGAGGGAAGGGTGGCTAGTTAACTTGGCCACCTTCATCTAGTTGACTACACTCATCCAAGATGTCACCCACACGTGTGCACAGTTAACTCAAGAAAGATGTCAAGGATAGGTAGTGGAGTAAGTGTGAACTTTGATGCAATCATGAGGGATGATTATGGGGAGGTACCATGATGACAAGGTAGGTGGGGACCAATGGTCCGAAAATGGCCAATGTATACTTTTCCAGCTCACCCTCCATCACCGGAAATATCCATAAAGGGCAATAAGTACTCCTCCGCGAGCACTCTCACCACCTTTTCCTTTATTCTCTCCTCGAAACTTAGCTACAATAGTCTCCTTGTGCCTCCACAGCCTCGTAACCATTGCTCTCCATTGATCTCTCCCATATTCCCGCTCTCGACATTTTCTACAGGAGAAATTATAGGTTCTACAGGAGCACCTACAGGAATTCTATAGGAGGGACAACAGGCTTCTATAGGAGGGGCAGTGAGTTGTTTTGAAAGGAGAAAACACAAGTTTTATCACAATTTTCGGTCTGAGGAAGTAGGTTCCATGCATGCCCCCATTGAATATCAATATATGTAAGAAGTGGTTTAAATTTGAGGAGAAAATAAAGCCTTTAGAAGGAGGAAATACATAAAAACAATTTCTGTTTTTTTCTAAAACAACACAGTCTCCTCTGTTTCTTTGTTTTTCTCCAAAAAATGTTGTCTCCATATCCACATTTGGTTCCAAAAAAGTATAAACAAAATGATAGGAGGATTTATGAGGAAGGAGCCCACCAACTCCTCCAGGCTCCATGCACATCCCCAAGTGGTGGACATATTCACAAGAGCAAATTGGATGAACTTTTTTGAGAAATTCCGAGGGTTTGATGAGGAAATTTCCCAAGAATTTTCCCACTCTTTGGTCCCTCACACCAGAACACATGCCACTGTCACCTTTAGAGGTATTTCCATGGAGATAACCCCTGAATTTATTAGTAGTGTCACTACCCTTCCTCTTGGGCTACCTTGGAGCAAGGATGAGAAACCAATTGGCCAAGCTGCTAAGAAAAACTTTTTCTAAAAAATGAAACCCCTGTAGAGGATAAAAATGGCATTAGAAGGGCTAGCATACCATATCCTTGGGATGAGGTCAGCTACCAAATAATAAAATATATTTCCTGTGAGGGGAGGTACAACATTGTCTATGGTTACCACTTTAGAATCCTTCATAAATTAAAGTATGGCATGGACACTCCAGCCCCTCAAAAGCTCAGGATCCCCTACTTCCTCCTACAGTCCCTCATTGAATCCAGCACTAAAGTAAAAGCAGGGAATTCAGACTAGCTAGCTCACCATGGGTTATTCAAAATTTTAGTGGAAGAATCCCTCCATACATTTACACTCCCTATAGGATGGGAAATCTTTTGAAACATGACAGTCGAGGATGACATAAAGACCCTAACCTATGATAGCAGTCCTACTGGTAGTGAGGAGGAAGAGCAACAAGGGGGAGAAGGTGAAGCAACTAGTGACTTATAAGAACAAGAAGGGAAGGAGGAAGAAACTAAGATACAGGAGGAGGAAGCTGAAGAAATAGAGCAGGAAGAAATAGAGCAAACAGAGACAGAAAAAGAGATAGAAGGAGGAGAGAAAGAGGCAGAAAAGACAGAACAAGGAGAAGTGTCCCTTGAGACTCTGGAAAGAGAGGTAGCAGCTACCCTCACTGCCCTCAGTACACCAATCAAGCCAAAACAAAAGAGGAAAATGCAAGCCTCCATGTATTTGAGGGCTAGGAAGAGCACAAGAATCAAAATAGGGAAACCTCAACCCTCTTCAAAAGTGCTAATTACAATTTAAGATTCACCCTCTGCCCAGGGAAAATAATACCCTTCCAAGACACCTACCACATATGAAATGGGGACTCCTAGATCTCCCACATGGAAAAAGAAGGTAGAACTATAGGACCCAAAAACAATCCTACGGGAGGCTCAGACAGTTCTACGGGAGACACTGTCGAAACTACAGGAGGCCCAAAAGCTTGAGAAAGAAATGGAAGGATAGCCACATGTAAAGGAGCAAGAGACAGAGCTACAAGAACCTGATCCCCAGCCTAGTCTTGCCTCCTACTACAATCTTCTTGAGGGAGGAAGGATAATTCTACAAAAATTTGCAATTCCACTATTCTTTGAATTAGATAAAGAAAGAATAAGAACACATAGGTGGATGCAAATAGCCAAATCCAAGGGAGTTGAGGATATTGGCCATATAGAAAATAAACTTAGAAAAATGGGCAGAGAGTTGAGTGCTATCAGACACATAGAAGCAATTACAAGGAGCCACTTTGAGGCTGAACATTGTTAAGGAGGCGACTGCAAGAGAAAGAGACCCAGTTGGCATGCATGGCCATCTTATCCATGGAGGCATTGCAATGTAGAACACCAGAAAAATACTATGGTCTATATCTCAAGGACCAATGGTTGCAATTTTAGATAAAGACTTTGGCACAAAGAGGCGCAATGCATTTCTGAGATTACAGGCAGTTTATGGACCTGTGTACCAAAGCACATCATAGGATAAGGCAAAGATGGTAGAATTCTACCTACATAACATGGCCCTCATAGACATGAATGTGTGGGACCCCAATGCCAGGCTAGGGGACCTGCAACTAATGGCTATGACCTCATGGATGAACCATGAAGAGTTAAGGGTAGCAGAAATAAGAATATTGATGATAAAAGAGAAGAATGAGCCATTAATGACCAAAGATAAGCCATCAGATCCCATGGCACTCATCAGAACACACAACCTGCTTGCTAATAATCCTCAGATTTCCCCTAGATATATAAGTGATTAGGCACAAGCCATTGCACACATTTGAGGATATGCAAAGGCCACTTGGAGATGATTGTGTGCATGCATGCATGAGGAGATGGAACACCTTACCACATAGTTTGCAAATCAAGGAATATCATTCCCCCATGAGGATGAAGGAGGCATTAAGAAGAGTGCCGATGTACAAGCGCTCCATGAAGAGGCTGAAGGTCAATTGGATTGGCCTCAAATTGAGTCCCCCACTTCTACTAGGCATGCTGGAAGGTAGAAGAGAAGAAGAAGAGGAGGAGTAGTGGGAAGAGATAGAAAGGAAGGCATGATTCTATGACAAGGAAGAGGAGACCCCATCAGAGTCTTGGGATGCTAGGGAGGCCACCAGCGCCATAAAAGATGACGAGATGGACTAAGTTTCTCAAAGGATGAGCAACACTTTCAGTAGGAGGTGATGATGAGCCTCATAAATGGGTAATTATATGGGCTCATTTTACCTCCTAACCTAGTCAAATCAACCATTCTCTTAGCTTAATATGATTTTCTGATTATATTTATGCTTATGGAGTGAGTTGAGTTAGTTATGATGCCATGTGGTCTAACATGTGTTTAATGCAGATTATTGATGAATTTTGAGATCAAAGTCAAGGATCCAGTGGACAAATGGTAGCAATAACTCGAAGTGGACAAAGGAGAGGACTTATATGAGGGAATCCCCCTCATTTATTACTCCTCACTTCGAATTCCCCTTCATTCAGCTTGGAGTACAAGCAGCCAAGTCATGCTCTAGAAGGCAGCCGAGAAAGTGGAGGATGACTGATGATTATCTCGAGTTTTGGGAGCCAAGCCTCACTGATTTTAAGGAAGATGTTGGTAGCTTCATTTTTATAAGTAGAGAGGCCTAGGGCCTCACTAGGGTGGGATTTTTGTTGTATTTTTTCTTATGTAAACTCTGCTCCAACTTCTAGCTTATTATTTTGTGACAGTGTCATGTAATCTTGTTACTGTTTTGATAATAACGATGGAATCCTTTTTGAGCTAGCACTGAGTTACCTCAGAGGGATGAAGCTCTTGGGTTAGGGATCAATACAAGTAGCCAAACTCCTCTTTAGTTGTATTTGTATGGTTTATTTCAGTTTGTGGATTAGGTTGCTGATAGCTGAATTTCTTTTATGGTTAAGAATAAGTTGCTTTTGATGATTCAGTAGTTCTCTTCCATTTGTGCATTCTATAGAAGGTTAAGTAGTGATAAAGAAAAGATTCAAAAGGATAGAAATAGTGCCTTGGCCTCTCTTCCTCCCTTTTGGACCATGATTTGAGGCAAAGACCCTCTTGCTGCCCCAAAAACACAGATTTTCCTCATTCATAGGACTTCTAGTGTTTGCAGCTTTTTAGTTGGTTAATAGTCTAGTTTTTCTTTGCTTCATAACTTCTTCATCATGCTGACTTATTTATTTACAATAGTATTCTTTAATTCTTTCCTTTCTTGTAGCATTTCTCAGCATTTACTTTCATAGATCATAGTTTAGACTAGTTTGATGCAAAACTTTGTTTTTCTAGATGCACCCATTTCATTGCTTATTTGATCTTGTTGGTTGACTGTCAATTCCTTTAGCAGCTATATTCTAGCAGCAGGCTAGCCTATCAGCCATTCCATCCTCCATCTAATCCATGCCCTATAGGTCACCCAAGTCTCCCCTCAATTCTACCATAGTTTCCTGCATTTTCCATAGAATTTCTTCCTCTCTCCTTGAGCAAATCCAATCATCTTTCTCTCTCCTGATGATTCTTGCTAGACCCTATGCACACTAACACCTCATTCCAACCTTCATCCACTTGGTCCACCCACTCTCACACCCTCAAAATAGTGAAACTGCTCTGGGCCTCCTCCTGTAGGCCTCCTGTAGAATGTTGTTTTTCCTCCTCTAGATTTCGTGTGTCCTCCTGTAGATTTTCCTGTAGGCTTTCTTTTGAAGGTTGAGTATGGGAAAAGCCTCCAAAATGCCACCTGAGACCTCCTAGGACCCATCCACACCATCCTACATCCTCTAAAGTCCCAAAACCACCCTCCAATGCCACCTATTCGCTGCCACATTCACAAACAATAAATTACATATGTCAAATTCACATAAAAATACATAAAAATGCAAAAAGATGTTTTTTTCTCATTTACTTCCATGAATAGCTTAGTTATATGTTTTTGACTTACTTGAGTAGTGTTGGGCCTCCAAATTAACCTTAATTTTCACTCCATTTTCACCTTTTATCCTCATTTTCTCATCTCATTTCACCATATTATCATTACATAACCCTATATTTCCATTACCATATGAGTTTATATTCTCATTTTCCAAAGTTATTAATTTCATGTATTTAGAGTGAATTTATGATTAGAAGTTAGAGAAATGACATGTATTTGCTTATACCTAAAAGTGGCTTGAGTTTGATGACAAGTGTAGATCATTGGAAGCTTCCAAGGCACCCTTATGTGGCCTCCCAATATCAAATTCGAATTTCAACTCAAGAGGTGGACCATATTCCAAGGAGAAAGATCATGGAGATTTTGATGTGTCATGGGATTTGTATCTAGTATTTAGGGATAAGTTGAGACAAGTGTGGGTCTAGTAGATATTCAAGGATCTACATTTATTGAGTAGATATCCCTAATTCATGTATAAATAAGAGGAGCACCTCCAAATCATGTAATGAAGGAGGAGGAGGGAGAGAAAACAATTATCAGTTATTCATTAGCATTAGATTTATGTTCATTCACATGAATAATACCATTTTCTACAAATCATGAGTTATGAGTGTTGTTTGATTCTTAAGGTGTGATAATTGTTCATTGTGCTCTTGAGGAATGGAAGGATCCCCATACTGAGATAAGTACACTTTGTTGTAGAATAATGTTGTGAATATACTAATTTCAATTCTAATGTTCATCTTATTTCTTTGTTGTAAATAATTGTAGATGATTTCAATATGAATTCATGATATGGCCATGTTTTTTTGTGTGAAGGTTGATCTCCTTTCAATAGCTAGTTTTGATGTGAGAAGGAAAACCAGGAACTCCTAAGTTAGGAGTCCCTTCTTCATGAGCTAGATTAAATTGAAATAAGATTTACTTTCTCTTATGATTTCCTAGATTAAATTTACATGAATATTGATTCCCTTTCAGTATCTAGAGAAATCAAGTCCTCCTAAGTTAGGAGACTCTTCTCCATTAAGAATTGAACTGAAAACAATATTTACTTGCTTTCATTTACATGCTTTCTTTCCTGCTTTCTTAGGTGTTTGGAAATGTTATTATAGAAAGATGGTAGAAGGACAACCAGGACTCTTGAACAAGAGACTCTTCTATATCTTCTAAAGTAGAATATCCATTGATCAAACATTATTTTTTATGCTTTCATAGAATAGATCTGATAGTTTAGATTTGTAATATGCATTTCCATTCTAAACAAACTTCTTACACCTGTTTCATCTAAGATCCCATATATATTGGTTTGCTTCTAAGTTTACGATTCCCCGATTGATAAATTAATGACAGGGATTTAGCAGACAACTAAATCGCCCAACAAGTAGGTAATGTTATTCTTTTAATGGTTTTCATAGTGCTTTCTGCAAAATTTGGATTAGTTGGTTAATTTGGGTTTACTAGTTTTTCTTTACATTTTAGACTTTCTCCTTTCTGCAGTTAGAATAGTATCTGTAGAGTAGTCTTTCTCTCCTTTCATCACATATAGAGCATATTCTAGAATCCATAGAAGTTGGCTTGAGCTCCTAGTGATCTTGCACTGGCTGACCAAGTGACAACCTGCAGTAAGAATTAGTACTTGTGCATACAACACTGTCGCTTCCAAGTTTGTTACAAACTACCGGGTTGATAAGAGTAAAGTAAGCAGCACAGGAGTTGCAGCATTATTGCTGCAATACTTGTCCTCGCCACCAATATTTGTTTCTCATCATTCTTCTCCATATATAAGGTTCCACTTTCTTCTTTGGAGCCGCCTCTTTAATCCATTCCTTAAGATGTCTATTTTTTATATATTTCTCTTTAATAACCTATTACCAAATACCTTTTCCCTCGAAAGTTTTCCATAATTTATTGAGTACAATTAAAGCCTTACTAAAACATTATGTTTCCTTTATACCCCACCCTCAATCCTTCTCATGTCTCACAATAACCTATAAATAGACCAAAAGTATCTTATTTGTGGCTTTAGGCCTAGCCCAAAGGCACCTAGCTATAATAGCAAAAATTCTTTTGGTCTAAAGATATTGAGGGGGGAAAGATATTGAGGTTTGAGCCCTCTAATTGCAATGAAATAACCTCCTCCCCATTTGTCAGGAAATGCTTTGAAGATGTCAATTGTTTAGGGTTTTGTCAAAGAGTGTAGGAAGTAGGTTACCATGAGAATCTCACGGGTATGTTTGCCCTCACCTTGAAGGAAGAGAAGATCACCATTGCAGGGACTAATTTCATGTTTTAGTGGATGCCATCTCTCAAGCTACATGGATACCAAACCATGGTGAAAATTGGTTCAAAGGCATGAACCTAGACCTAGAAGAGTACAAACCCTACTTGAAATCACAATACAAAGGAGCTCACTCACATGTTTTCCCATTCAAATACTTGTTGGAGAGATATGCACCATTGATGAAGGCTGTCATGAATTTCTTCACATGTGAGGGCAGATTTTCTAGGCTATATCAATACCACATAATACTACTCATGCACTTTACAACTGCCAAGTCTCTAAATTTGTCCAACTACTTGTATAGGAGCCTAACCAAAATGTCTAAAAGGGTGCAATTGAAAGGAAAAGTGCATTATCCCAACCTCTTTCACCATATCCTAATAAAGGTTATAGTACTCCATCAGTTGAAAGAGAATAACATGACATGGGACACCTTCATTGAGGCAGCCTTGAAAATGCATATAACTAGTTCACCAAGCCAACACCAAACCATGTTAGTACAACCCATGGAGGTGGGGTCATCAAGCAAACATGATGAGCCTAAATTTTCCAAAACCCACCTGAGCCTAGCTATCTAGCCTAAAATCCTTTACATTCTAGTCATCTCTTGGTTGTGATTTCATAGAGAGAGCCCTCTCTGGTTTGGTAGGGCTAGCTACCAAACTAAAAGCTTGGTCTGTGGTTACCTCCGTCAATCTCCTCATCAGCATGGGACTGTTTGCCCCCTAATTTGCTCTCTTTTTTCCATTTTCCCATTCCAAAATCATAGCCATTTATTGTTGTTTCACCTCTTTTATACACCCACATCTTGCACCAGTCCAAGCACGGTGACATATTTCATATAAACTTTATTTTTCATACTTTTAATTTAACATAGCATTAATTAATCATTTATTACATGATTTCTTACTTTTAATCACTCTTTGTAACTTATCTATATCTCCAATGTTTATTTGGTAGTTAGAGTACTTACTGTGACCACTGATCCTAGTGCAAGATCGAATCTTGCACCGTTGCTAGCACAACAAATCCTTGCAGCAGATCTGAACCTCCTTGATCATCGCCTCGTTTTGATCAGCTTCAACCACGACAACAAGATCGATCCAAAGGCAGCGGAGATCAAATCACCTTGTTTTGAGAAACTTCAACCACGATAGCAAGATTTATCCAAAGGCATCTGAGATCAAATCTGTGAAGAACAAAAGCTAGAGATTGGCTACGGCTAGTTTTACTAACTGTCTAATTTTAAAGGTCGAAAAGCTAAATTCTACGTTTGGTTATGTAATCGGTTGAATGATCTATTTTGGCCTTTGGCCAAAGATCTATATAATCTAGAATGTGAATAGGACTAGGGGAGTTTTTGGATAGAACATAGACATAGCCAGAGAGGTGGTAATAGGTTGCTGTATTTTGTTATCGCCCGAATCTGGGCTGGACGATGTATTAATGTATGTAGTTGCCCGAGTGAATTAATAAAAGGGATCTTTGCCTCATGTTTCACAAATCACATTTATGTATTTGAGCAGATGAATTGATTAAATCACTGAGAAACATTTTTATTTAAAGGGGAAACGCGCTGGTTGGCTAGGGTCCAGCCAACCCGACACATTTACCCCATTTCCTGTTTCCTGCAATTTGTGTTTACATTGTCAAGTGTGATTTAATTTTAAGCACATGCATTCCTATTTGAGTGAAAGTGGATCCATAGTGTGAAGTAGATAAATTTCCTTTCCTGCACTTGATTTCAGATTGGTTTTCCTCCACCTGGTCCAAGAAGGAGAAATAACCCTGTGCCAGTGCACGTTGGTGTGATATCTCCTTTCTGCAATTCTGTTTGATTGGTTTTTTCCACCTGGTCCAGGCAGGAGAAATGAACCTGCACTAGTGCACGTTGGTGTGATGCAGCAAGCCTTCTTAGTCTACTTCTGGCAATCTTATTTCTTTAATTAAATGCTTATGGCAGGATAAATGTATATGGATTGTTTCTTTATTCCTACACTATGTCAAGATCAAAAACATTCACTTTTTACGTGTGCAGTTTGATTTAATAGTATAATAGCACTTGCAATAATTAAGCACTCATTTTAAGAATTAAATGCTAAATGCTCGAAGCACTGATACAGTGCAAGAACTAGTTTCTTGCCACGGGATCTGAGTGCTTTGAACCTGAAAATGTTCAAGCCCTTGCAAGAAGTAAAAAGCCTCTAGTAAAGACACCATTTATACCTTCTACATAAATCTCTGTTCCTGCACTAGTGCCAACAAACTGCGATAGTACAGGACAGATTAGTGCAAGAAGGAAATCTCTCAAGGAGAAGGTTTAAGGGTCCATATGATGCAACTGCTAAGTGTCTTTGCTAAAGAAAAATCACACACTCAATAGTTAAACAATAATTAGCTAGAGTGATTTCCCTTGATCATTAATTCCCTCTTGCAAATGCATTCTTCCTTGTTCCAGTCTTAGATTATTTTGATGGTTCAAGTTTCCTTTTTCTATTTTTAATTTGATTTTGCAATATTTTCTTTAAAGAAAGTAGGGATTTATATTAGAAAGATTCATACCATCTCTGGAATTTCTTGTGCTTTGTCTCTGAGTTTACGAATCCCCCAGGTTGAAAAATTAAGTGTTGAGGAGTTTGCTTAAGTGTAATTCCTGTACCCAACATTTTGGCGCCATTACCGGGGGGGTGATTTGATTTGGTAAGAATTTTTTGATTATACAATAGAGGTAATTTTTCCTTTATTTTTATAGTATTGTTTGAAAAAGCTTCTTTGAAGGAATTTTACTGGTGTTAATTGATTTATGACAACATTTTTATTAGAAGTTGTTTGTTATTTTTCTTTCTTTTTTGAAATGAATGCCTAGAAAAGGTAAGGGTTTGAAGCCCACTAAGGGCCGAAAGAATTCTAAAAACAATTCTCATATTGGGTCTCCTTCTGTAAGCAGGAAGCCAAATCCAATTCAAACCCATCACGCAGGAACAGTACATCTAGATTCTGGTGACAACAACTCAGGTGTGGTTCAACCTGTTGAGAGTGGTTAAAGCAAAAGGGAAACAATGGTGGACCATGAAGATCATGTGGAAGGGACTGTTGAAAACCAAGTAAGAAGAGAACAATCCACTTTTGTGTTTCCAATTGTGGACCCTGATACTCTGGTGCAAATGAAGAATATTCCACCATCATCTCTCCCTCATTTCCATGGTAATGTTCATGAAGATCCTGACTCTTTTCTGTTCGAGTTTGATATTCTGTGTAGAAGTTATGCTTATTCAACTGACGCTCAGCAGTTAAGATTATTTCCTGATACTCTCAAGGACTCATCTCTACGATGGTTTATGGGGTTAGGAGGAAACACTATAACCTCTTGGGATGAGTTGAAGAGAGTGTTTTTGTCTAAATATCAAGAATATTGCAAAACTCGAGACATGCAAGATGAGATTTTTACAATCATACAGGATGATGGTGAAACTCTTGAAGATTACCTAGAAAGATTTCTGTATATTTTACAAAGTCGAAACTTAAGCTTGATCCCAACACTATTAGAACCTTGTTCTTAAGAGGACTTACTGATAATGCTAGAAATATTTTAAATCTATTAGGACAAGGTGATATTTCTGAGCAAACTTTTGAACAAATTTGTGAATTATGCAGGAAATTTTCAAGAAATCAGTATAGATCTGGTAGAGGAACTCGAAATAGAAATAGAAAAACTGAATCTACTGATGTTATGATTATTGGACTAGAAAATAAAATGGAAAACATGAAAAATGATATAATGAATATTGTTACCAAACAGTTGGACTCTTTAAAATTTCAGCAAAAAATCATGAAGGAATAAGAGTCATTATGTATTTTCTATCCTAAATGTAGAGACAAGTATCCCCCTAAAGATTGTCCTCTTAATTTGAAAGAAACTAATAAGTGTGCTATTTGTGTAGAAGACCATGTCACAGAAAATTGTCCCTTTATACCAAGACTTAAAGCTGTATTTACAGGGGGCAGCCTGAAGCTGAATACTTGTATGCTATGGGAGCAAGAAGGAATTGGCCTCAGGTAGGTGTAGGTATGGCTCCTGAATTTTCTCCACACTATTTTGGTTATAATTCACATGCATATTCTTATCCTAACACTAATCAGCAGAGGTAGTATGGGAATCAATATTAGCATGGGAAACCTTCTCAACCATGGAAATAAGGTTGGAGAGGGCCAACTCATTCTCCATATTCCTACCAGCCATCTATGCAGTCATATCCATCTACGCATACACCTTATTCAATGCCTCAACTTCTGAGTCAGTCTACTCCACCATTGCCTTTACCTCTGCCTTTTCGACCTCCTCAGTTGCCTGCTCAACCTATGCCCAATCCTAACAATAATAAAGCAATGCAAATGATCTATGTAACAAACCCACCTTTACCATTCGAGTACCAGTCTATTCCAATTAGGGTTCATGATATTAAATTAAGATCGAGAAGGACTATAACATCAGAAAATCATAAGCAACCTAGAGTGATTGTTGAGGAAAAAGGAGAAGAGGAAACTCCTAACCATTCTCCAAAAGCTGTCACTAAGCAGCCCTTACCCTTTGAATCCTTGCCATATTCTTCCAACCAGCCTCCCTTCCCAGAGAGGCTAGTAATGGAAAGAAGTGAACCTATTTCTAAGACTAGCTTCGCATCAGAGCTTCAGAATCTTTTCATTAAGATACCTTTGCTTCAAGCCATCAAGGAGATCCCCATTTGTACCAATATTATTAAGGAACTTTGTCTCAAGAAACCCAGGAGGAGGAGATTGGAACCCCAAACCATTCAATTTGTTGGTAGGGCAACAGAGTTGATGACAGGATGTGTGTCTATGGAAAAATATACTGATCCCAGAAACCCTGTTGTCTTAGTTCAGATTGGTAATGTCCTTGTCTCTAACGTTCTTATAGACCTGGGGGCAGCCATTAACGTCATGACTAAGAAAACCATGGATCAACTTCGGTTATCTCATCTTCGCCCTACTTCCAATGTGCTTGAATTAGCAGATAGATCTAAAATTAAACCAGAAAGAGTATTGGATGATGTGATCATCTCATTAGATTCTTTGGAATATCCTGTGGATTTCAATGTGCTTCAGCCAAAGAACCCAGTAGGAGGACATCCATTGATCTTGGGTCGACCATGGGTTGCTGCAGCCGATGCATATATTGGATGTCATTCCAGTGATATGTTTAATTCGCATGAAGATTCTAGGAAGAAAGTTACCTTATACCCCCTGCCAAATCCATTCAGGACCTTCGAGATACTCTATGGTTGGATCAAAGCAGTGATGAGGAGACTTAGCCCATTTCCCTTATCCATCATTATACTGGGTCTTCACAAGAAGATGAGATTCAAGATTTCCTGAATAATCTAGACACTATGCCCAATTTTGAGCCATTGAGCTAGGTTTTCAGCCTAGATTTTCAAGATAATCATGATTCTCATTCTTCTATACCACTGCATTTGACCACTCGCTTAAGTAATCCTGAGTCTGATACTACTCTTGTTGAGATTATCCCTGGAAAATCCTTGCATTTTAGTTTAGATTTGGACTCATCTCAGCAGGAGCAACTTGTGAAATTGTTGCAAAACCATCCTAGTGCCTTTGCTTGGGGCTATGAAGATATGAAGGGTATTCCTCCTGAAACTTGTACACATCATATCTATATTCAAGAAGGAACCTGACCTGTCTGACAACCCCAAAGGCGAATGAATCTAGTTCTAAGAGATATTGTGAAGGAAGAAGTGCATAAACTCTTGGATGTCCGGTTTTATTTATCCTATTTCCGACAGTCAGTGGGTCTCTCCATTAGTTCTAGTACCTAATAAAGATGGAAGATGGTGTATTTATATTGATTATTAAGAATTAAACAAATCCACTCTCAAAGATTATTTCCCTCTCCATTTCATTGACCAGGTGCTTGATACCCTTGTAGGAAAGAAATAATTTTCCTTTTCGGATGGCTTCAGTGGCTATAACCAGATATAGATTGCACCCGAAGATCAGGATAAAACTACTTTTACATGTCCATCGGGTACATTTTCTTATAGAGTGCTTCCCTTCGGTTTATGTAATGCCCTGGCTACCTTTTAAAGGGCAGTCCTAGCCATTTTTACTGATCTAGAATTTGTAGAAATTTATATGGATAACTTTTCTGTGTTTGGTGATTCTTTTCAGGAAGCTCTCAAAAATCTAGAGAAGGTACTTATTCATTGTTAGGAAGTCCATATCACCTTGAGTGACAAGAAATGTAGATTAATGTGCAAAGCGGGAGTGGTACTTGGCCATTTAATTTCTAGTAAAGGTATCCAAGTTGATCCAGCAAAGATTGAAATCATTCTGCATCTTCCTGCACCCAAAACTCAAAGGGAAGTAAGAGGTTTTTTAGGACATGCTGGTTACTATAGAAGATTCACTGAAAATTTTTCTAAGATAGCTGCCCCTCTTTTCCGACTTCTAGCTAAGGATAGTGAATTTTCTTGGACCACAGCTTGCCAATAGTCTTTTGAAACATTGAAGGAAAAGTTCGTACATGCACTAGTTTTGAGAGGTCTTAACTGGTCCCTGCCTTTTCACATTTCCTCTGATGCTTCAGATTTGGCTATTGGCGCAGCTTTAGGACAAGAGGAAAATAAACAATCCTATGCTATTTATTATATTAGTAAGAATTTGTCTTTTGTTGAATTAAATTATACAGTTAAAGAGAAAGAGTTTTTAACTATAATTTTTGCAATTAATAAGTTCAGACACTATATTAAAGATATGAAGTATTTGTACATACTGATCATTCCACGATTAAATATTTGATGTACAAGCCATTGACTAGTCGTAGAGTGACTAGGTGGTTACTATTTTGTAGTAATTTAATATTAATATTGTTGATAGACCAGGAAAATCTAATGTTGTAGCAGATTTTCTTTCTAGATATGAAAATCCTGGTGAAGCAACTCTTGTTAATGATGATTTTCCGGATGAACATCTTTCTTCTCTGTCAACAGATTCTCCATGGTTTACTAACATTTCTAATTACTTGGTTACTGGGAAAACACTACCCCACTTGTCCGCTCGTGAAAAGCGGAATATTATTCAGAAAAGTGCTGCATACTCCTAGATTCAAGGAGATCTCTTTTACACTGGTCCAGACCTGATTATCTGTAGGTGTGTAAGAGAGGAGGAAGTGTTTGACATATTGAAATCTACTCATGATGAACCTTGTGGAGGCCACTGCACTAATAAGCAGACTGCATATAAAGTATTGTGTGATTGGTTACTTTTGGCCTTCCTTGTTTAAGGATGCCAAACAGTATGTGAGGCAATGTGATAGTTGTCAATGAATGGGCCAGCCTAATCAAACCAATGAAATGCCTTTATGCCCCCAAGTTATGATTGAGCCGTTTGAAAAATGGGCTATTGATTTTATAGGGCCAATAAATCAATGTCATTAAGTAAAAAGCATATTTTGGTTTGTACAGATTTTGTTATAAAATGGGTAGAAGCTAAAGTTGTTTCCTTTGCTACAGAAAAAGTTGTTGTGGATTTTCTTTTTACTAAAATCTTTACTAGATTTGGTGTGCCTACAGAAATTGTTTCTGACAATGGTCTGCAGTTTATTTCTAATTTGGTACAGGTTGTGATGGAACAATACAAGATCCACGACAAGAAATCCACGCCGTATCACTCGCCAGAAAATGGCCAAGTGGAATCCACAAACAAAGTGATCGAGTCCACTCTTACAAAGATAGTAAATATGCATCGGAAATATTGGGCTGAAAGATTACCAGAAGGTTTGTGGGCATACAGAACCACTTGGAGAAATAGCACAAGACATACACCATATGAGCTGGTATATGGCAAACAGGTTCTGTTACCAATTGAATTCTAGATCAAAACTTTCAGAACTGTAGTTCAATTAGGACTAGATCTCTCTGAAGCACAAGAACAATGTATTCTCCAATTAAATGAGTTAGATGAATTTCATAGGGATGTTGTTCAACAGAACATGCTAATTCAACAACAATGCAAAAGGTGGCATGACAAGTCTATTAAAAAAAAGCAATTCCAACTAGGTGATTGGGTGCTCCTTTATGCTTCTACATTTAAAATTTTAAAGGAAATTCCATACACGTTGGATGGGACCTTATGAAGTGATCCGAGTATTCGAGAATGGAGCAATAGAAGTTAAAACTATTGATGGACAAAATTCAGTATTCTTGGTAAATGGACATAGATTAAAGAAGTATTTTCAGGCACTTGCCAGGAAAGATTTTACACAACAAGTCCAACAACAATTCGGGATGGTAGTGGTGAATGGTAATACCAACCTTTTGAAAACATGAATTCTTCTTCTTCTTAAAAAAATAAAAAAAAATAATACAATTTTTTTTTTTTTTAATTAAAGAAAAAAAACCATTTCCTGTAATTATAAAAATCAGTTCGCTGACATGATTGCAGAAGGATCAACTTGAAAACTAGCTTGCTGGCAGGAAGATAAAAAATTTCTAATAAAAAGAAAATGTTTCTTGATCTTTAGATATGCTAGCGACCACCAAGTAAAATCAAGTTCAGCAGAACCATCCTTTATACAATTGGGGTAATTATCATGGATAATTTTATTCAAGTAACGCTTAATTTTCGCTGTAGTTATTTTTTCCTTGCACAAGTGAAGGCAGACCTTCCAGAAAATTTTCTGCATTTCTTCATATTCCACTTTCGTAATATTCCCTCAGTTTCTTCTTCAATCCTAGAGTTATTAACCTTCCCATATTCTTCTGAATTTACCCTGTTTGTTTCATAAAAACCCCACTTTACCCTTGAATTTTTTCCCTATCCCACTTTTGTTTATCCCCTCTTGTGGTACTATTCCTGGAATCCCTGTAACATAATTCCTTCCCATTCAGAAATTTCCCTTTTCCCACTTCTTTGTTCCCTCATGAATTCATTGTAGGATCTCACACATAAATAGCAAAAGGATATGCCCTGAAGCATTAAGAAAGGGCGAAGAAAATTTCCAATATAAATTGAGGAAGCCATGTTGGAAGTCCAGCCTATATTTTACTTAAATTCCCTGTTCTATTTTTCAGATATTATGCTTGCACTAGTGCAAGCATGTCATCCTATATAATAATGCAAGCAGAATGGTACCAGTAGAATAACATAGTTTAAGCGGTGCAAGCATGCACCTTGTCAGAAACATAGTACAATTTGTTCTTTTCATAGCATACATCATAGGAAAGTGGTCGTCATGAAAGTTTATAAGAATTCCTTTCACTTAGTCGATGAGTACTTCTGCTATCATATTAACTAGGAGAAAATTATTTAAAGTACAAGGTGTTTTGAAGTTAAGAATCATGATCATTTTTTAATGAATGCTAAGTTATTTTTTTGAATTATGAAGGAGTGTGGAAGTGTTTAACCATTGCTTGGATATAATTGCCCCTTTCCGCCATAATCTTAAATATCCTTCACTCATAATAACTTACCTCACCTAGCCATTAAAACGCCGCCGCAAGTACCAATTCGACATTATCTCAAAGATGTCATGCATCCACGCTATTTCAGTGGAATGAATGGGTGATAAGATGGAAGGGATGGTGGACAGTTGGATCCCTATCTACAGGGCGTTGAATCTCCTTCTGCACCAGTACAAGAAGAAGAACTAGAAGAAGAAGAATTTCCTAATGTAACCATGAGGGATATTGAGGTCCCTGAGGAAGACACAACCCTTGTCGAGACAGGAAAAGAAGAAGATTTGGTAACTCCTGTTGCTCAGGTAGTTGAACTAAAGCTTCAAGTGTAGAACTTAGAATAGCTCATAGTTAAATCAGAGGAGGATAAAGAACAGAGTAAAGAAGAATTAACTGCGGAGATCCAGAAAAATAAAAGAGAAGTTAGAGTTTGGAAGTACCGAGTTGTGCAATGTTTCAACCGACTTAAAAAGGTGACAAAGAAACTAAAGAACATCATAAAGAAGAAGTTTGAAACATTGCAAGCTGATGTCAGTATGCCAGAGCAAGATTGAGCTGGAATACTCAAAGTTTTGAAGGTTTTTTGTAAAGGTAAAGAGTTGTGTGAGGACACACAATAGCTTAGGGATGGGAGGATGTTAGCCCCCTAATTTTCTCTCTTTTTACCATTTTCCCATTCCAAAATCATAACCATTTACCGTTGTTTTACCTATTTTATACACTCTCATCTTGCACCAGTCCAAGCACGGTGACATATTTCATATAAACTTTATTTTTTATACTTTTAATTTAACTTAGCATTAATTAATCATTTATTACATGATTTCATACTTTTAATCACTCTTTGTAACTTATCGATATCTCCATTGTTTATTTGGTAGTTAGAGTACTTACCGTGATCACTGATCCTAGTGTAGGATCAGATCTTGCACCATTGCCAACACAACAAATCCTTGCAGCAGATCTGAACCTCCTTGATCACTGCCTCGTTTTCAGCATCTTCAACCACGACATCAAGATCGATCCAAAGGAAACCGAGATCGAATCGCCTTATTTTGAGCAGCTTCAACCACGACAACAAGATTGATCCAAAGGCAGTCGAGATCGAATCTGTGAAGAACGAAAGTTGGAGATTGACTATGGCCAGTTTTGCTAACTGTCTAGTTTTAAAGGCCTAAAAGCTAAATTTTGCGTTTTGTTATGTAATCGGTTGAATGATATATTTTTGCCTTTGGCCAAAGATCTATATAATGTAGAATGTGAATAGGACTAGGGGAGTTTGTTACACTAAAATTTGTCACCTTGACTACTTACAGTTAGTATGGCTCCATCAACTGTCATACTATCCTCCTTGGCAAGCCTCATACCTCTGATCTCCATGTCAAACTTCAAGAAAGAGAGAAAGTCATTAAAAATCTATATATCTCTGGGTACGCAGTTTCTCTTAGCCTTACCTGCGTGTACGCACTCCAAGTTCACAATACCTGCATACTTGTACGCTCTGTATGTAAAGCAATGGGTGTGTACTCCTGTAAAGGTCAAAAGGCGCAAGTTTCACTCCAAAAAAGTTACTTGTGGTCATTTCTAGAGCCTTCTAGAAGCTTGTTTGACGTGTATGAAGTGCCTCCAGATGGTTCATGTATCCCTACCAAAGAGGAACTTATCCATCAAGAGGGAGCTATCCCATCCAAAGAGGGGCTTATCCCATTGATGGTGGACCTGAATAACTTCCTCTAGAGCACTATAAATATAGGCATTGGGCCAAAGGGAGGAGAGGTTGAAAGCTGAACATTCCTAAGGGTAGATGCTGCTAGGAATTAGGACTCCCTTGTAAAGCTTGAGAGGAGAGATTCCCATCCTTTCCTAGCCTTATTTGAGAGTGGGTGAGCTGATCAAAGTAAAGGAAAACTCTTGCTGGACCCTAGGAGGGACTTGCACAACACCAAGGCTCAGGTTGTAATGGTTCCTTTTGTTACCTTTTAATGCAAATGAACTTATTTTTCTCAACAGATTGTTATTCTCATGGTTTGTTTCATATACTCCTTGGTCTATATGATAGATATGTATTGTTTTATGAGTTTATCAGGTGCTATTTAATCTTTTGGCTTGATGCAGGTTTCGAAGAGAAGGAGGAGCTCATCCGAATCGGTGAGGCTAGACTACTACAAAGCGTTGGACTAAAGGTATGTTAAAGATCCCCTGATTACTTGTATTTGCAATGCATGTTTAGAGAAAGGTAGCTTTATTTGTCTTGTTTGTCACTAGAAAGCTTTTGCTTCTAGGGAGGTCGGTTGTGTCCACACTAACGACTCTTTCCGCATGACAAAATGGCGACTCCGCTGGGGAATCCATTAATGTGAATGTTTTTTCCATTGTATGAACTTTTGATCTGAGAAAAGTTATTTGTTTTCTGGTTTTTGGTTGTCTGACTGTGTGTTTGGGTGGGCTAGCTTAGGGTTAAATTAGATTTTAGTTTTTCTTTGTTTTGCTCGAAGTACACACCCTCTGAGTTGAGCACAGTGTGTACCTGTACGCACTGTCGCTTTGTGCACAGAGCGTACCCGCACCTGTGTAAACAGGTCGCCTGCGTACCCCTGTCAAAACTAAGAAAATTTCATTTTCCTTCTTTTTTACCTTTTACTTTTTGTTTTTAATTTGTTTTTCTGCCCAGATCCATTAGTTTTCTACCATAAATCTTCACCTAAGCTTGTTTCATCAGTGTCGAGGGTTTTAGTGAAATTCATAGGGATTTTGCCTTAGGGTTTGATTTTTAACTGGTCCTGTAGTGACTTTGGCGTTAGAGGTTGTCGAACTTTGGATCTCCTTGGTTTTGTTCAGTCCTCTTAGGAGTCGGGCCTATCATAGAAATCACCCTTGTGAGAGACCTACCTTTGTGTCTTCTCTTTGCGAATCTCGAAAAAGTTTGTCCTTTGAACTTTGGATTTTATTCTTGAGAAAAGAACAAAAAGATTTTGATTTTTGTTTTGACTGGTTTTTGGTTCTGCATTAACTAGTCCTTAGTTACATTTTGACTGAGTAAAACATCCAGGAATCATCTTTAGTAAGCTTTTGACTCGTTAGATTTACTTTTATATTTATTTCTCTTAGATTTGCTTTTGAGTGAAGTTGATTTGATTTGATTTCCATAGCTTTTTTTTAACTTTGATTTTTGTTAAAGTAAGTTTTACATGCTTTATTAATTAGGAAAAAATACAAAAATATCTTTTGAAGGAAAGTTTGCTTTGGTAGCATTTATGTCTTTGAAAGAAAAAGGAATTTTTGTGAAGTGAATAGTGGTCATGTGTTGTATGTTTTGAAAAGAAAAAGAGTTTGTTTCTTTGTTTTCATTGCCAAGAAAGTTGTTTTTATTTCGAATTTGCATTCTCCAACTCTCTTAGCTAGGAAATTCATTGAAAAAGGAAAAATTAGTGTAAATCATCCTAAGTGCATCTTTTTAGTGGATTTCGGTCGAGTCTACACACCATCAGTTTCATCTCCGCTACCTTTTGTCTTAAAAAAGCCATAAAATTAACGCTTAAAGTAAAATCAACTTAGTAACTTTTATTTACTAGGGCTCTGAAACACCAATATAGATCAGGCTAGTGTCTTGGAGTAGAGAGTAATTAACTCTCCAAGACAGCAAAACCAAACAAGTACTCATCTTGTGGTAGGATAAATCCAATTGTTCCATTTGTACTCTGGGAAAGCTCCTCTTAAAGGAGAAGCATGAGCTCGTGTCCGAACCAGTGAGGGGATCAATCCTCCCTCATTGGGAACGATGCTAGACACGCACGTATTACAAACGGTAAACCTCGGATTAACCATTGTCGAGGAGCCAGGGGTCACTTGTCGGTAAACCTTGGATTATTGTCAAGGAGCCGACAAGGGAATTGAGCTTGATACTCTGCCCTTGCGTGCTGTCGGAGTGTAGACTGTTCCCCCAGGTGCATTTGTTGCTGTTGGTAACCCTAGTGACCATTATCTTTAGGATTCTACCGAGGTGACGGTGGAGGGAAGATCCCACTGTACCTAGAGCAGACGTCGCTAGACTCACTTGGATTTTCCGGGGGGTTCACTTCACTCGAGACGGTTAAAGTGGAGGAACTTGTGCCGGTCTATTCATTAAGCAGTTTGCTGGGGTAACTGTTCCACCCACCACTTCTGTACTGAATTCGACGATGTTGGGTTTCATCTCCAACTAGTGTTTTTGGTCCGGAAGGCTACTGTTTTGCATGGTTTGAC
>CM062805.1:90894566-91071082 GCA_031772625.1 Pinus tabuliformis | reverse complement strand
TTGGCTGGTTCCTTCAAGCAAAGGACCCAACTCTACAACATATTTGATGGTTTCATTTCTGAACAATGTGTATGCGTTGAGAGACGCCTACAATGTGCTTGTGAGGGTGACCACCTAAGAAAGGAATTGTTTCATGAGTTCAGTAGTAGGATGGGCTAAACATGTCATCAGTAGAGTATTAAACTACGTGTTGGTTTCCTTATTGATCTGTTGTAGTATTTCCAAATGAACCTATGTTGGTGGCCAAAGGTCCCAAAGTATCTTCTTGGCCTTGGATGAGTCATCTTCGATGTGCTAGATTTGGATATCGAGGTCATCCACCTATGCCAGAAGTTCCTTCCACTAGGTCTTGTCTCAGGTACCCATGGCTTAATTAAAAAAAAATATTAGTGCGGTGGCATAGAGGGTAAACATGTTGATTCTTCCTTTCCAAACAGCCAGACCAGTCATGAACTTGTTCCAAAATTCCTTGAGCTTCTTCTACAACCTTGATGATCGAGGCTCTCAGGCCAACCACTTCTTCTATTTTATGTTCAATTTCTCCTAAATATTGGGTGGCAGGATATGATAATGTCCTTTAAGTCACATAAATAATTCTCGTAAGATCGTTATTGGTCGAGAGAAGGTCAATGTAGGCTCATTTAATGTGATCACAACATTCAACAAGGTTGCAGGTGGAGAAATATTTTGGGGCATCTGTCATGATTTCTGTGAACAAGGGCCATAGTACCTGGAATTTTTCAGTAATTTGGTCAATTTGACATTAGAGATTTTGCTTCTCCTAGAGGAGATGGTCATATTCTGCTGTAATGGCAAGAATCCGTTGTTGTTGTTCATGCTCGATAGCCAAGATGTTGTACAATGCCTCTATTTGATGTGCATCAAAGTGAATGAAAGTAAACAATTAGGCTGAGGACCAGCCTTGGAGATCATCGGGGCCCATTATCCAAGAAACTGACTTTGCAATGACTATCCACTCACAAATGATTTCTTAGATTGCCCCTAGGGTGATGTCTCTCTCTGCGATGGTTCGATTGTCTGTGGATCAATTTGAACCATGGGGGAGTGTGGTGGTGATGTGGGGATGGGATCAATGAGCATAAGTACTACATAGAATGTGGTGGGATTGTGAAGGGGAGGGGCGGTAAAATTCCCAATGACTGCGAGTGGATCAAATTCAAGCAATAAAAACAACATAAACATTTAAATGGCCTCTATGGCAGCAATTTGGGCTTTAAGCGCCCTCTTCATATTTTCATCATTTTATTTGATAAGGTAGTCGACCTCCATTTCTATTTCTATACTGAGAAGAGTTCCAGATGGCAAGATATTAGAGATGGTGGTGAAAGTGGAGGTTGTGTTAGGTGATGGATTCCATGACCATGGTGATGTTGTGGAAGTGGAAGGTATATTTTCCTTGATGATGGGTGTAGTGGTGTGCGAATATGGTTCCTCATTGTTGAGATAAAGAACTGGGGTGGAGGTGGTATTAGTATTTTTCTTGGGCTTGTATGGTAGCTTGGTGGTAATATGGTGAGGATTCAAAATTGCAGGTTCCGACTGAGAGTGGGGCCCAACTACAGGAATCGAAACAACAAGAGGGCTACAAGTTAAATAAATAAGTAGCCTTGAACTATGATATTTTTTTTCGAGAATATTGGTAACATGGGGAGCAAAACTATAGGAGGGCGATTTTTGAGCTAGGGTTACAGTTTTACAGAGTTCGTTCTCCATGGAAGACCATAAAGGAGGGATCTCCACTCCCTCCTACAAGCAGGTAGTGGCCAGTAGAGGAAAAAAACCAATAAAAGAGGACAGAGTTACTTCAGCTAAAAGGCAAAACAACAGAGAAAAGGAGTGGGAGGGCTCTCAATGCAAGAAGAATAACAACTCTTAAGACATCCAGGAAATGGACAAGGAACAGGGCACAAAAGACAAACACTAAAAGGGACCATGCAAACCCAAGATTACTATTACTCCTGGAGTTGTTTTGAATGATCCTGCTCTCCAGGCGCATAGGGACCACATGTAGACTTATACAATCATTTGTAAGTTTATGGGTTTATGGCCCACTAAAAAAGCACTACAAACATGGATTAAATACCACTGGAAACCAAAAGGAAGCATAGAACTACATCTTGGGTCAAATGGATTCTTCATTGTAGTCTTTTCAAAAATTGAAGATAAGGATAGAGTGTTTGAAGGAGGGCCTTACTTTTATGCAGCAGTAGGCCTATATATGCGACCTTGGATCATGAATTTTGTCCCAGAATGTGAAATTTTCACCTCGGTCCCGGTTTGGGTAAGACTCTACTCTCTACCTTTGGATTACTAGAAACTGGAATCCCTATCTTCTATAGGAAATAAGTTAGGACGTTTTGTCAAAGCTTCTTAGGCCACCAGAAGGGGAAAATACACATCCTTCGCAAGAATATGTGTGGAGATGGATCTTTCTGGAGCACTACCAGATGAGATAATATTGGAAGTATTTGATGAAGAATGGGTTCAAACTGTGATTATGAGCACATCCCATTTGTGGAGCGATAAAAAGGTGTCTTTTGAACTCCTAATTACCTTCACATTAATTATCAACCCAGGGACAACTTTTTATTCCAAGAGTGTACTCAGTCTGAGGCGGCTATTTACTCAAGAGTAATGTTTTGTAGTATAGTACTTAAAAGCTACAAAAGTAAATGAAAGCTGGAAACAAAATCTAATTGGAACATCAAGAAACTGAAATGTTCTAAACTAAATCATTCATTCAAACAACCATCAATCGAGGATACAGTAGCAATAACTCATTCCTCTAGAAATTGACGGAAAGGAAAATTGAGTATGGACCAAAGATCTGGGAGCTAAGCAGCGACTTGCTGACTCACTACAGCTTTAGACCTTCTCTCACACCAAAGCAGCAATTGCAAGGAAATGGAATGGCAGCAAGTAAAATGAAATGGCAAAAGGAAATAGAACAGCAGTAAATGAAACAGCAATCAAAAGAACTAAATCTCGCGAGTCAAAACCAACTTACTCACACTCTGCTATGAAATAACAATCTTCAAAAGCGATTTCAATGAACTTTACTTTATGAGGCAATATTCGCAAATGAATTATGGAACAGCATTTATCATATATACACAACACACTTACTATAGTAATCTGATGGTTCAAGAGAATATGACTAAGTTCCAGACAGAATAATATTACTTCCGGATTCTCATAAATAAGAATTCAAATGAATCCAATACGGCAATATTCAATATAGACGCTCTGTAACAGAAATAACTGGCTTAAATAGTGAACATGCAATCAACTCCAAAGAGGTTCATTTACACGATACAGAGTTACTTACATAAATCTCCTGAATGAAACCATTAATGAAGTAGTCATAACAGAGCATAGAACAGCATATGACAAACACGTCAGATTACCAAATTATACAGACAATCCACACAGAAACCAAATTATAATGATACAAAAGCAATTGTAAAGATATGATACACAACAGCAACAGCGTACTCCACCAGAGGCTGGGCCCTTAGCCGCCAGCGGACACTGCTGGGTTACTTCAGAAGGAAAAGAGTGAACAGCAACGCCCAAATTATGTATTAATCATTAAATAGTGAAATCATTACAATAGTTGAAGCTTTGAGACTTACAACATAAAACAATCCTTCCTTCCTCCTATCCTATCATGAATCCTTGCTTCTGAATCTCTAATTCAAATCATCAATTCGCCATCATTCGAATCCCCAAAGTCATCCTGAAGTCTCCCCCTCTCTGATCTTTGTTTTCATTTAAATAGAGAAAGATCAGAGAGCAGTTATAACATAGATAATTACAACATGATTTCTTTTACAAATTTGGGTTGATTCTAACCAGATGATCAACAAGAAAATATATTTCCTTTCATCTCTCAACAAAATCAAGACGAATTTGGGTTTGCAGCTGAGATTTGGAGGACGGCCGCAACAGCAAATCTGATAAAATCGTGCTCAAAGAACCCTACGTTTCTCTCTGTACAAGCCGAATTTGGGCAAACTATTTTTTGTCAAAGTTAATTGGGCCCGTTCTGGACAAAACCCATGTTCCGGATTTCTCAAATTCGTCTTCATTTGCTCAGAATCTCAACCGCAAAACTATCACTCCTTAAACCAGCGAATTTCTGAGTTGGCAGATTTAAAAATCAAATCTTCAATCTGGAAGTTACCTTGGAGGCTAAAAATGGTGAATAATGTTATAACCAACTTATTAGAACTATCATTGATAAAATAATGCATAATCATCAATTTATTAGAAATAAAGGAGAATAAATAATATTCATCCATGAGAGCATAAATCATTTATAAAATGGATTTAAATGATAAATTATAATAGATGATATGATAAATAATAATAGAAATGGGTGGAATAAGTGTTCAAAAGTAATAATAATAATGGCATATTAACGACCCAACATACCCCCACACTCAATATGTTGCATGTCCTCATGCAACCCAAAGACAGAAACCATGTGTTAACCAAGCAATAAAATAAATATGTTCATCTCAGCGCATGAAATGGATAGAACAAATGAATTCTTCCTCAATTAATGAATATTCAATTTTAGGATTCTTGATGAAGGCATAACAATTTTTACATTGACATTCAACTATATGTATGAAGTTGCAGCAAAATATGACATAAGTAACAACAAACTTCATTAACCATTTTCTCAAAAACTACAAACCAGCTTTTGTTGAAATTTGGCAAGTAAATTTATAATATATGAAAGCCTTTATGATCCAAAAATCGGACTGTTTTGATGCACGGATCATGAGATATAAACAAAATGGCTGTAGGTGAGAGCATGATTTCCGAAATTTATGAACCAATATTTCTTGAAATTGTGTGGGTTTGTATTGATGATACGTATGTGTTTTCCAAAAATTACAAGAATTGAAAAGATATGTGGAAATCAATTTCTGCACTGTGTAAAAATGAAATTGTATGCCTTAAATAAGGAAGAAAGTAGAAAACATCCATCATGCATAGCAATTCCTCCCCCTCTCTGAAAAATTAGCATGTCCTCATGCGATGCTAGAAAACAAATAGAGGTGGTTGCTACCAGCTGTTGAATTCTATGCTTGGTGTAAAACAACATGGAATAAGGGAGGTGTTGAGAGTGAATAAGAATAGCAATGCATGATAAAGAATAGGAATGGCGTGGTCATAAGAAAGAAATGAATGAAAGGAATACTCCCCCACACTCGAAAATGACATGCTACTGAAAAAGGGGAAGTGGTAAAGATGTGGAATGAAGGATGACAAATAATGCTCAAAATGGATTTTCATTAGATTCTCCTAAATTTATAATAAATTAGAAAACTATGCAATTTTACCTCAAGTTTTACCTCCAAAAATGTGGAATGACATATAAATACTGGCAGTTGTTGAAGCTGATGTAGGCAGAGTTGGTGCTAAAAGTGATGCAAAAGGTGGAATCCAGGGAAGCACATCATGTCTGAAGAATTGTTCACGTTCGCGAGCCTCTACTGTAAAGTGCAATAGTGTGGTCATGCTACGAATAGAATTCTGCCCATACTTGTGGTTCTCCTGTAAACAAAGCACTATTTTGCATACAATGTTCTTGAATCCATAGTGTTAGCTTTGAATAGCAACAGATAAAATGCATGCAAAATTTCAATTAGAAAAACTTATGTATACATGCAATACTAATATGTTGTCAAATCAACAAGGTATGGCAAAGTGCAGTAATCATATCGCATGCAACCCCATAATGCATACATTCCCCCCTCCAATTGGAAAATGGGTTTCATAACCATAAAGCATATGAAAGGGGTGGTGTTGATGACAAGGCAAGGGAGTGAACAATACAATAGTAAATGAAGCAAAGTACACATATCAATGATATGACGGTGAAAGTTATGGTTATATTGAGAGCAAAGTGTGTAAAGATAGTTATGAATAAGAGATAGGATGCTTTGGATTGATGATAGTTTATGCAAAACGAAAAAGGACAACAATATGCTAAAAAATGCTTTGTTGACGGTATTCTAGCTGAAAATGATGTGATTGATCATAAAACAATTTCTCATGCATAAAGGTTCAAAACAGGGAAAAAGTTAAGGAAATAACTTCTCTGATAAAAAGAAAATAAGAAAAGGGTATTATAATAATAATCGACGATAAGATATAACTTCAATACCATAAGCAGAGCCGCTGCTGCCAGCAGGCGTCCATAGCCTCGGCAGGGTTGCTTTTTAACCCATATGAGCCAGGATCCTCAATTTATAAATGGAGAGTTACAGTGCTGTTCTACAGAAGAGATCAGTGTGCTGGCGTGGTAACCAGATAATCACACTGCCATTCACTGGGATGTAGCAAAAGTGATCAGGCCGGCTCGTGATGAGACCTCCTGTTCCAAGGATAATTGGCTATCCAATGGATCATAACCCTGGTGTGGTGGCCATAATGGGAATGTCACTTTGTTACAACCTTATGAACATGGTAGGCTGGCTCGTAATGAGACCCCCTATCCTCCATCTGCGAACAAAATTTTGTTGTTATTACATATTTTTATGATAAAATGAGGGAGGCTCAGTACTCCTTAAGAGCAGGGATGGCGGAAGAAGTTGAAGATGTCAATAGAAAAAAATATACCCATAATCTCATTTATTACAGACAGAGAAGATTATAACCAGGAAGGGTGGAACCAACATGGTATTAAGATGGTCAATCAATATCATGTTCAACAGAAAACAATGCAGTAAAGTGATATATAAATAATTGTGTCCCTTCTGAAAAAAATCTATCATCAAGGAGCTGTCCGGTTAAAGATTATAACGTGAATGATATTAACTTTGCTTCAAAAGAACCCATAATTCTTGTCCTGATAAAAGTAGTGTACTTCATGCCATAAAAGGGAATCGGTAAAATGTGGTTGAGATGAATTAGGAATAATATCACAAGAGGAAGAAAAGGGTTGCTCTCAAAAATACTCCCAAAGTGTTGCTTTTTTTTGAATGAACAGCAAAAACACTAAAAAAAAATGTTATTCCTTGTAGGGAACAACAAAGGAAATGCACACCAAAAAGCAAAAATACACACAAAAAAAATGTGAGAATGCGAATGCCGTTCCTTTGGAAAAAGGAACAGCAAAAATCAAAAGTACCGTTCCTTTGAAAAAGGAACATCAAAAATGAAAAGTGTCGAAGTGCTGTCCCTTTCGAAAAGGAACAGCAAAACATGAAAGTACAGAAGTGCTGTTCCATTCGAAAAGGAACAGCAAAACGTGAAAGTGCAGAAGTGCTGTTCCATTTCAAAAAGGAACAGCAAAACGTGAAAGTGAAGAAGTGTTGTTCCATTTCGAAAAGGAACAACAAAAAGTGAAAGTGCAGAAGTGCTGTTCCATTTCGAAAAGGAACAGCAGCTGTTCCATTTCGAAAAGGAACAACAAAATGTGAAAGTGAAAAAGTGTTGTTTCATTTCGAAAATGAACAGCAAAACGTGAAAGTGCAAAAGTGCTGTTCCATTTCAAAAAGGAACAGCAAAACGTGAAAGTGAAGAAGTGCTGTTCCATTTCAAAAAGGAACAGCAAAAAGTGAAAGTGCAGAAGTGTTGTTCCATTTCGAAAAGGAACAGCAGCTGTTCCATTTCGAAAAGGAACAACAAAATGTGAAAGTGAAAAAGTGTTGTTCCATTTCGAAAAGGAACAGCAAAACATGAAAGTGCAAAAGTGTTGTTCCATTTCGAAAAGGAACAGCAGCTATTCCATTTCGAAAAGGAACAACAAAATGAACTGTGAAAAAGGAACAGCAAAATGAATGGCTGAACCAAAAAGTGCTATTCCTTTAAAAAATAAATAGCAAAACGAAAATGATGTCCCTTTGAAAAAGGAACAGCCGGAACGAAAAAAATGCACACAAATGCTGTCCCTTCAGAAAAGGAACAGCAAAATACACAACCATAAAATGCAAACACGCAAAGAATGAATTAGCTGTTCACTGCATTGATGCTGAGGATGAGTTTCACTTTGAATGAAGCAACACCTGAAACACAAAATATAAGAGAAATTAGAAAAAAAACAACAAAAAACAGTATGTAAATAAATAAATTGAGTTACAACAGCTATGATGTTATGTCAAAAAAATGATCTATTTGAAAAATGTTTTGGCAACAGTGACAAGACATGAATTTTCAAATGGAAATCAATTCTTCATTTCTTCTATTATGAATCCATTGGGTAATGAGTTGGATGAAATTCCTTTGTTTCATTTAAAATTTCTTTCAAAAATCACTCGTCCATAAATTGACCTTCTTTATTTTCCCAAGACCTGCAAAAAACGAGTATCTACCTGCAATAAAACATTAAATCATGGAGAAAGAGAGGTGCGCGGGCTCCTCTAATCCAAGAATTATGTAAAAAACTAACAAGTAGTTACTATGTAGAACAAATCCTTGGAGAAAATAACAAAGTAAAGTTTATTTGTTACCTGCGGGAGAGCAGTGGCCAATCATACTAACCTGCAGTGTTTTAATCACAACTTCTTTGTTTTTCGTCAAAATTGAGTGATTCCAAAGCCAAATGAGAGCTAATTCGAAGCTTTATCTCCATTAGAAACAGGTTTTAAATATTCAATGATATGATATGTCAATTTTAGTTAGAACAACCTGCATAATAGAGTCATTGTCGATTACTCGGCTTAGACCAACAGTTGATATTTCAAGCGTAACTTTTTCGTTTGATGTCGGATTCGAATGATTCAAATTGGAAATGAAAATAGATTCATTTATTTATCTCCAATAGAAACAGGTTTTGAAGGAAAGAAGAATTGATAGGTCAAATACTGTAAGGAACAGCCAGAAAGACATAGTGTTAAGAGTGCTGATTTACGATAGACAGTCAGTATTTTGATCATAACTTCCCCATACGATATCGAAAATGAGTGATTCCAATTGCATTGTAAACTAGATTCATAGGGGAATCTACCATAGAAACAGGTTTTAGAAATTCATTCATTTAGGCCTCCAAAAACTGACTGTCCCAACTCTGTTCCTGAGCTGCCCGCTAGACATCTGGTCAATGTTTTGGCTCTAACTTTTTCGTTTCAAATCCAAATTGAGTGATTCAAATTGGGTTAGAAATTATACATCAAGGGATACTTAGGGTAGAAACGGGTTTTAAAAATATGGTCATTTAGGCCTCCAAAAACTGATTGTCCCAACTCTGTTCCTGAGCTGTCCGCTAGACACCCGGTCAATGTTTGAGTTCTAACTTTTTCGTTTCAAATCCAAATTGAGTGATTCAAATTAGGTTAGAAAGTAGACATCAAGGGCTACTTGGGGTAGAAACAGGTTTTAGAAATATTCACTTTTGGTCCCTCAAAACATGACTGTCCCGACTGTTTTTCCAGAAAGTTCATCAAGCCCGCAAGCCAAAAAAATGAAATTCAAGCATTTTTTCAAATTGGTGATAAAAATGAAAATGAGTGTTTGTAGAACTTATTATTTCCATTGTAAATCATCTACATACACAAATTATTAAAAAAAATTATCACCGATGTTGATTTCGATAGCATGTTGCAACAAAACAACTAGTTTTACAAAAGAACAAAATGCATTTCATTATGTCCTTATTTTATTTTATTTTATTTTTTCACTAACCTACTTTGATTAAAGGATGAATATGACTACGTATATGAGTACTTCCAGTGAAACCATTTTCGAAATACGGCTTCACGTATGCACATACCCAAATTTGAAAAATGCATGTTAATGGATATTAGGGTATGAGAAGCCAACTTCCCTTCAAAAAATGATATCAAAAATTGTTGAAGCATGGAGTGATGTTGCAAACAAATGATGGAGTGAAACCAATCTTCAATGTATCCTTTATTTTCTTGATTTCGCATAGCCATCATATCATGAAGTTCTTGAGCTTTTAAAATAGCTTGTTGATGCATAGTAAAAGAAACCTCATTTTCTTCCATAGCTTCTACAATTTTTGCATTTGAAACATTCTGAATCTCATTGTAGGTTTTCTCTAATAACACATGTGAGATAGAATGGGTGGGAAGGGTGGGTAAATTTGCCAGTTCAACATTGTAAGCTTGTTGTACTGGTTTATTATGGTGAGGGTGTGGAATTAGTTGAGCAGGAAAATGTGTATGGAATGGAGCATTTTGATGATGTGGTTGATTGGGTTGTGTGAATGGTTTTGATGGGCAAGCAAGGTGTTGTGAAAGAGCTGGTGGAGAATATGGAGAATGTGCTTGTGCTACAAGATGAGGGAGAGTAGTCATGCCATCATAAGATGAACCATGCCCAACTTGTAAACAAGATAGGTGGTTATATTGAAATTGACATGGCTGCCCTAACACATTAGCATTCCATAATGGATTATGCAAGTATGACAATGGAGAAAAAGTGTTTTGAACCATACCTATAGGCCTTGTTGCAGCTTTCCCATCTCTTTGATATGCTACTTCCATCGTAGATAAGGAAGAGTGAGTATCTATGAGATGCTCCTTTCGGTCATGAGAACAAAACACTTCATCAAATTCTTCATTTTTATGAACCTGCAAAACATCCAATTTTTCATTTAGAGAGCTAATAAAATCAACTTTAAAATTTTCAAATAAAACATTGATTTCAGCTCTTATGTCTCCTATTCTTGTAGCAGATTTGGAAAACAAAGAAAAAACATCTCTAGAATTCTTACCAGCCTTGGAGATTCCTCTTGAATACCTTATGCACAACTCACAAACATCATCATATGATAACTGAAAAACATCACCTTTTCCTATCAGATTTAAAAGTTCTACAAATTCATCTTTAATTCCTCTAAGAATGAGTGTTTTTAAGATCTCTTTTTCCAAATGCTTATGCTTTGATTTTTGAAGGTTATAATGAAATCGATCTACATAATCCTCCAAACTTTCATCTTCCCCTTGTATCATACCGAAAATATCTTCATTGGATTTGCAATAGTCTTGGTACTTCTTCAAGAATATGTTCTTCATGTCCTCCCATGTTTGGATGCAATTCCCACCTAGGCTCATGAACCATCGGAGAGCTGCTCCTTTTAGAGTAAGAGGAAACACTTTCAATCTTTGATCGTCAGTACAATAATCATATCCTCTACAAAGTATTTCGAACTCAAATAAGAATGTATCTGGATCTTCATTTGTTAAACCATGAAAATTTGGTAAAGATGGGGGAATTATGTGCATTTGTGTCACTTCTCCTAGATCTTTGATAGGAAATTCAAAAGTAGAAACGTGAGCCATTTCTTACCATAATATAAGATGTTCTTCATGTGTTTCTTCGAGGCTCCTTCTTCAAATGTTCCTGTCAATTGGTTAGTGAAATGGGTGGTGCTTACATCACCACTTGCGTGAGATCATGTAATTCATTTTTTAAAAATTTCTATCTTTTTCCTAATCATTCACACAAAAATTCAAACATCTATCTCTACCCTAGGTTCTTTAACAGTCCTGCTAGAAAGCGGACGGGGGAGCAGGGCTTTTACATGCTCTGTACGCAGGTTCTTACCTTCCGTTTTTAAGATCCAACTCTTCCCTAGCAGGCACTCATCAGATTCACACTACTCTTTTAGAAATGGCTACACTCTCCCCGGCAACGGCGCCAAAATGTGGAGCGATAAAAAGGTGTCTTTTGAACTCCTAATTACCTTCACATTAATTATCAGCCCAGGGACGACTTTTTATTCCAAGAGTGTACTCAGTCTGAGGCGGCTATTTACTCAAGAGTAATGTTTTGCAGTATAGTACTTAAAAGCTACAAAAGTAAATGAAAGCTGGAAACAAAATCTCCTCATAAAGTAAAGTAATATGAAGTTCACTTCTTGGAATATTATAGGTTTAGGCAGTAAAAGAAAACTGTAGGAATTTACAGGGTAAGTTCCTCAGAAAGAATACCAAAAGGACACCGCTCACAACCAGATCATAGATCAATACACCAGTATTTTTGACGTGGTTAAAACCCTCAAAGAGGGAAACAGTCCACGGCCTGTCCCAACGTGGGTACTACAGGCAATTTATTAATCAAAGAATGAAAATTTACATAAGCTTCTCTCATGCACGGATTACCCGAACAATGACCCTCCATGCGCTTTAAATAGAACTCATGGACCAATCGGGTGTCAAGCCACAGATCAAGTGTCGGTAATACCAAGGTGAGAGTGAACTGTCGGATCACTACATATCGTGACCGTTGGATTGTAAGTTACAAAATGTACAACGATAAAGAAACACACTTTACCTAACTCTATACCTAACTCTATACTAGACCAAGTTGAACTTAACTATTTCCTATGTGTCGGAATATCCTAACATCCCCCCTTAAGAACAACTTGGGATAGGATTGAAGGATTTACAAATATGACACAATAGGAGAAGGAAGGAGGCACTAGAGCCTATCCCCCCTTAGTGACAACTTCTTGAACTCCAAGCATATATCGAATTTTAGTGAACTTCGCCTCTGTGAGAGCCTTTGTGAAGATGTCTGCAACCTGATCATCTGTTGAACAATAGTGCACTTCAAGAACATGGTCATGAATGAGCTTTCTGATGAAGTGCATGTGTAGTTCAATGTGTTTACTGCGCTGATGCTGGACTGGATCTTTGCATAGCTGAATGGCACTTTGATTATCACACCAAAGTGTGGTTGGATGCTGCTGCTCAAAGCCAAACTCTGATAGGATCTGACGAAGCCACAAGGCTTCCTTACTAGCTTCCACGGCACCACGATACTCTGCTTCTGCTGACGAAAGAGAAATGGCAGCCTGTTTCTTGCAAGCCCATGTAATAGGTCCTGAACCAAGAGTGAAGACATAACCGGCAGTAGACTTCCGATCATCAAGGTCACCAGCCCAATTAGAATCAGTGAAACCAACTAACAGAGGAGCTGCTTTGGCACTGTAATGAATCCCAAACTGTACTGTACCTCGAACATAATGAAGTATTCTTTTGGCTACTTTCCAATGACTTTCACGGGGGTTTTGCATAAAACGAGCAACAAGGCCAACAGCAAAGGAAAGATCAGGATGAGTATGGGTTAAATACAAGAGTTTTCCTACAAGTTGACGGTATAAGGTAGCATCAACTTCAGGAGAAGTACAAGAGACTGAAAGTTTGACTCCAAACTGAAAGGGAGAAGGCGTTGGCTTACAGTCTTCCATGTGAAAATGACGAAGAATATCACAAGCATACTTGGACTGGGAAAGGGAAATACCCTCCTTGGATTGCAAGACTTGAAGACCGAGAAAATAGTGTAAGTGTCCTAAGTCTGTCATTTCAAATTTCCTTTTGAGGCTAGACTTCACATGGTTTATAAGGTTGGGATCACTACCAGTAAGGATAAGATCATCAACATAAAGAACAAGGATGATAAAGAACCTGGCTCTGATACCACTTGTTGGGAATCATGAATGCCGTTAGACCAAAACCTGCAGGTGTTAGTCAACAATTGCATCGCCAGAGATAAGGATCCACGAGAGGCTGTTAGTCCATGTTACGAAACACGAGGAGCGTTGGTTTATCCAATTTCCAAAAATCACCACCCCAATGTGAGCCATGTGTGTATCGAACTCGTGACCTACGCTCTGATACCATGTAGGAATTTACAGGGTAAGTTCCTCAGAAAGAATACCAAAAGGACACCGCTCACAACCAGATCACAGATCAATACACCAGTATTTTTGACGTGGTTAAAACCCTAAAAGAGGGAAACAGTCCACGGCCTGTCCCAACATGGGTACTACAGGCAATTTATTAATCAAAGAATGAAAATTTACATAAGCTTCTCTCATGCACGGATTACCCGAACAATGACCCTCCATGCGCTTTAAATAGAACTCATGGACCAATCGGGTGTCAAGCCATGGATCAAGTGTCGGTAATACCGAGGTGAGAGTGAACCGTCGGATCACTACATATCGTGACCGTCGGATTGTAAGTTACAAAATGTACAACGGTAAAGAAACACACTTTACCTAACTCTATACCTAACTCTATACTAGACCAAGTTGAACTTAACTATTTCCTATGTGTCGGAATATCCTAACAAAAACAAATATTACTTAGTAACAGAATGAAACAAGCAGCACCGGAGGTAATCTTCATCCAGGAAAATAAATGTTCCATTCAGAAGATAAAAGAGATTCATAGTAAATGGCTCAATAAATTTGAGTTTCTGGAAGTCAAAGCAGAGAATACAGCTGGTGGTATTCTCATGCTTTGGAATCCCCAAAAAATTGACATTATAGATGCAGAGGCAGCTAGGGATTATCTATCAGTGGTCATTCAAATAGTGGGAGATAAGGAAGTCTACTTGGTCACGAATGTGTATGGTCCCCAAAGAATGGATGACAAACTCAAGCTTTTAGACTCCCTGTAGGAGCTCAGGAAAAGATATGCAAGTATCCCCTGGATCTTGGTTCAATATGATCAAATCTTTGTCAGATAAAAAAGGGGGCACTAGAGCTCTAAATAAAGATTATTGTGCTTTCCAATCCTTCATAGAAAATATGAGGTTAGTGGATATTTTTATGAGTAATGGTACCTTTACTTGGAACAATAAAAGAGGAGGAGAGTCTCAGGTGGCCTCCAAATTAGATAGATTCATCATCTCAGAGGATCTTATGTTCAAGGACCAGGACATAGAGGCTAGAGTTCTCCCCTTTGGGGGCTTTGATCACTGGCCAGTGCAACTGGAAATACAAGGCATTGGCACTCCTAAGAATAGACCCTTCAGATTTGAAAACATCTGGCTTTCCCACCCATATTTCATCAGCAACATAGCCATCTGGTGGGTTGAAGAATTAAACTTGCAGGGCACAAGCATGTTCTTACTTCAAAAAAGACTAAAACATATCAAACTTAGACTCAAGGAGTGGAACATGAAGGAGTTTGGTAATATTTTTGAAGGAAAAAAATTAGTTGACGGAAAATTGCAGGAACTCAACCAAAACCTTATCAGGGAGGGTTTTGACAAAGAAAGAAATGAGCAGGAAACCAAATATCAACAAGAATGGGAGAACTTCTGTAAACAAGAGGAGATTTTTTCGATACAAAAATCCAGAGTACAGTGGCTAAAATAAGGAGAACATAATACCAGATTTTTCCACAGATCCACTGTGGCGAATAGAACTCACAACAAGATTTCTTCTATCAAGAATGAAGGAGGTCATCTTCTTCATTCTCATGAAGAAATAGAAGCAGTGTTGGTTCAACACTTTCGTAGTATTTCTTAGGACTCTTGTTCAGATAGAGAACAATCCATTAGGTCTATATCAAGACATATACCTAAGCTGGTTTCCAAAGAGGACAATTTCAACCTTAATAGACCTGTGTCTGAAGAGGAGATCAGTGAGGTCCTCAAAGAAATGAAAAATGGTAAGGCACCAGGTCTGGATGGTTTTAATGTTGACTTCTTCAAAACTTGTTGGAATATCATTAAACATGATGCTCTAAATGTAGTGGAAGACTCGAGAAGGGACAAAACCATTCTAAAGGCACTTAATACCACCTTTATTGCCCTGATCCCTAAATAGGATTTAGCTCTAACTCCTGATAGGTTCAGACCCATTGCCTTGTACAATGTTGTCTACAAGATTATATCTAAGGTTGTGGCCAATAGACTCAAACCTCTTCTTCCCACCCTGGTGTCAGGGAAACAATCTAGATATGTGGAAGGTAGGCAAATCCTCGATAACATAATTCAAGCTCATGAGGTGGTGCACTCACTAAAAACCAAGAAGAAAGCTGGAATGATCATGCAGTTGGATATAGCCAAAGCTTATGATAAGCTGAACTAGAACTATATCAGAAAAGTTCTCATGGATTTTGGGTTTGATCACAATTGGATCAGATGGGTTATGGCCCTTGTAACTTCTCCTAGTTTTTCAATTCTTGTTAATGGTTCTCCTTCGGAGACTTTTATTCCTTCAAGAGGACTCAGGAAGGGAGATCCACTCTCTCCCTTTCTCTTCATTCTCATGATGGAAGGGTTGGGTAGATATATCAAGCATGCTAAAGAAGCTGGTATAGTCAAAGGTCTCCAACTTTCTGAAGATGGTCAAGCCTTAACACATCAACAATTTGTGGATGATACCATGCTGTAGGGCATCCCCACTGTCAAAGAAGCTCTAGCTTATAAGAAAATCCTGAGGGACTTCGCTATGGCTTCAGGTATGGAAGTTAATCTCTCCAAATCTAAGATTTTTTTCTTTAATACTCACATTGCTATTCAGAGAAATATTTCCAGAATTTTGGGCTTTCAAAGGGAGACCCTCCCTTCAAAATATTTGGGAGTCCCTCTTATGGCCAAACCTTTTCACAAGAGCATCTGGGAGCCAGTTCTTAGCAAAATGCAAGATAAGATCAAGAAATTGACTTTAAGATCTTTAAATTTGGCTAGTATGTTGGTGCTAACCAAGGTTGTCCTTCAATCAACCCCTTTTTTCATGCTATCAGCTCTCGCAGCTCCTGAAGGTGTTCTGCAACAATTTAGAAATGTGCAACAAGACTTTCTTTGGGGCAAGGGGGAAGAAAAAAAGAAATGGGCCTTGGTGGCATGGGAGAAAATCTGTAAACCCAAAAACTATGGAGGACTAGGTCTGGATGATCATGAGATTTTAAGTAAGGCTTTAGGAGCTAAATTATGGTGTCGATGGGTTAAAGACCCTGAGGCTCAATGGGCAAAGATATGGAAATAAAAATATGCACACAGGTGGAAAAACAATGATCTAATAAGAATGTCAGGATATAACAAGGGCTCTCACATCTGGAATAAAGCTTGGAATAACAGGGGCTTAATCCAAAGAAACAGCTTCTGTGAAATCAGAGAAGGAAACATGGCCCTATTCTGGGAGGACAGATGGCAACAAAAACCTATTTGGCTAAAGGAAGACTTAGGGGTTCTCAAGGAAGATACAGATACTAAAGGGTTATATAAATTTAAAGACTTTTGGGTCCAAACCAACAACACTAAAAAATGGATAACCTAGAGGAACTTCGATTTCAGAGATGAAAGCCCCATGAAGGCTAAAGTAGAAACTCTAAAAAACAGGTTAGAACAAAGGAAGATTTTGAAATCAGGGGGGCAAGATCAGCTAAGATGGGGCAACAAAAATGAGGGTACCTTTAACCTAAAAGAAGAAAAACTTATTCTCCTAGACCTCAACTCACAAGATCCAGATAAGACATGGCAAGACTTATGGAGAAATCAAGGTTGGATGAAGATTAAACTCTTCATGTGGCTAGTTCAACATAAGAAAATCCTGACCTGGGATAATATCAGGAAGAGGGGTGTCCTGGGGCCTTCCAGATGTCAGCTCTGTGAAGCCCAAGAGGAAACTATGGAGCACCTTCTCAACAATTGCATCTTCACCTCCAGTTTGTGGGACTCTTTTGCCATCATTTTCCGACAGACTGACAGGGACAAAGGAAGCATCATCAGCACCCTAAACAGATGGAGAAGAACCTATTCCGACAATGAGATTCTCAGCTCAGCATGGGCCATCATGCCAAGTTTTATCATTTGGAATGTTTGGAAAGAAAGGAACAACAGAATCTTCAAGAATGTAAAGAGGCCATCCCAATGCCTTTTTACGCAGATCTTAAAACAAATCAAGGAAACGGTTGGCACTATTGTGCAAAATCTCCCCAAGAATCCTCCTTCAGTCAGAGGATTTGAGAACTCTCGGTGAACTGGGTTTGCAGGGACTTATACCTCAGGGATGGGATAGGAAAGTAATCTCCCTAGTTTCAGGGCAAGATTTCTGGCATCCTCCCCCCAAGGGTTTTTTGAAATTCGACATTGATGGGGCTTCAAAGGGCAACCCGGGTCTTGTGTGTTATGGAGGTGTGTTAAGGGATGAGGATGGAGGAGTACTGTTCATCTTCTACTATCATTTAGGAAGAGCCACCAATAACATGGCGGAATTGATGGCTATGGAGCAGTGTTTAGATTTCCTCAAACAGGATAACAGGCAAAATGTGATTGTTGAGGCTGATTCAGAGTTAATCATAGAATGAGTCAAGAGAATCAGTTGGGGTACAAGGCTAGAAAAGGTCTCAAGAAACTGGTGTCTGATCCAAGGCTTTCAATGGATTCAGTAGCACCTCCAGAGCCTTTGGATTGTCAGCTTTAAACATGTAAGAAGATCGGCAAATAAACTAGCGGATCTTCTTGCCAATCAAGGGGTGACCAGAATAGGGTTGCATTTGACTGGTAAGAAATGCCGCAGAATAGGTTAAAAGCGAAATGGTATGACCAGGCAGATGAAGACAAGATTGTGTTTTAGAGTAGGGCTATGGAGACAAAATCTAGTTGATTCAGTGGATACTCAGTCGGGTGGTCCAAGTTCTTCAAAGAAAGAATGGTTGGTGGGGGTTTCGTCCCTCTTGGCTTTTGGTAGCAAAAATGAAATGACAGGTAGGATCCTGGGAACTCTTGGCCACCGCAATACCAGGGGTTTTCTATTCGGGTTCGGCATCCTGGGCCGAGAGTGGTTCTCAAGCGTTCGCGGCCCTCACAAGTAGGATATGGTATTGCCAATTTTGAAGTGATACCATACAGAGGACTACACATGGTGATGGGGTTGGCTAAAATACCGCCCTCATTGCACACTAAGGTTCAATGAAATTAGTTAGTGTGATATGATCCTCAGCCATCGGATTAGGCGAAGGGATTTGACGGCCGAGATTGATCATGCAGGTTATCGGTTTAGTTGGTGGGATGCGCTAATGGTCAGTGATATTGGTTGGCGTGATTTAATCCTCAGCCGTAGGATCAGGCGAAGCATTTCGATGGCAGGGATTGATCGGTCTAAGTTGGCGGGATTAACGGCTATGAAAATATACCTTCAGTCGACTCTTGGAACAGAAAACCGCACTCAGAGCAGTTTCTAGGTGATCGCATCGCTCTTGAGCGATAAATGGTATTGGAGATTTGGAAGCGATCCAATTAGGCTTCCAACACATGGCAGTGGACCTCCATCGCGCACTAACTTTCGGTCAACTTGGTAGCGTGATATTTATTTGGACCATTGGATCTAGTCGATCGGATTGATGGTCACAAACAACCGTGCTATTTTGTGGGTCCAGGTCTTTCTCTCCACGAGTTTTTTTGGATTTTTTTGGCGTGAGAAGTATGAAGGATGACAACTGTTGTTGAATTTCCAGGCGGTGGGGTAAGATAGTTACTGGTGCTTTCCTTGCGGATGGAGAATCTTTTGTCCAAGTTTTTGTGTAGTTTGAGAGTTGTGGTAACGACTATTGTTGGGGGGGCTTGTCTATGATAGGATGCCCTTTGGTTTCTTTCCGAGTCCATGAATTTGGATGGTTTTTGTATATTTTGTAATATTATTTTTGAATTAATGAAATAGTAGGATCGTCTCTTGCTTCAGCAAAAAAATGAAATTATGAAAATGTGGGGAATGGACTTACTGAGGTGTCGAGATTCACCATATTTTCTAGTAAGGACTGCATCTGTGTCTCGAGCCTCTTGATGATCGGGTTTGGTGCCTTCTCGGCCATCTGCTTCCTGGATGTCACAGGGGTTTCTCCTGGTAGTGGTTGGGGGACCATTCCTCCAAACAAGTATATATGCCTCCCCTCCCAAACTCCTACCACAATCCTCAGCCAAGAAGAGACTTCAATATGGAAGGATTCTTCAGTGAACATGAACGTTTGGGCCTACATTTGAAATGTGTCAAGATGGACACACATCGGCTGTATCCAGGTGTTGGCATGGCTGATGTTGAACTAGATATCCTGTGAGTAGTCATCGAGTAGTGACTTTGGGATTCTTTATGTGGCCTTGGTGACTTCCAACATCTTCTTATATCATCTAGCAAAGGAGGAACCATTGATTTATTTTCTGCTAGGGTCCCCAGAGGTCCGCCATGGTACATAATTGATAGAAAGTGGTTGGTCTTCAGTAGCTAGTTCCATCTCCCAGCCCTTTGGTGGGCACCAATTCCACTTGGCCAATGTGACAATGACATATCCATAAATAAAGTGAGTAGCCTTTTATACATATCTTCATAAGCATCAAAATGTTTCTATAGCAGAAAGCTACACCAATTCAACTATGTGCCTTGCACACAAGCTTCTGTGACTGAGATGGTGTCTAATGTGCATTCACCTCATGAAAAGTGTTGCATGAGCTTCCTAGAAATTTTGTAACAGAAAAAATTGATGTTAGACCTATTGATTGGCTCTGTCCGAGCACTCTTGCCTCCTCGCTGGTTACCATACCTATTGTTAACACCAAAAAATTGTACACTTGCTAGTAATCCAGAAGACACTAAGAAGTGTCCAATAGAATGCACAAGTGAACATTTTTAAGCTAAATACATCATGAAGTTTAAAAAATCAAAGTTATCCCAAGGTCCAAAGTTTATAAATAAAAAATAATTAAGGTCATGCATCTATTTCTTCGATAAACATACACACGTGGAATATCCTTCAAAGTCGCACAGAAAAGGATGACTTAGTGATCCAAGACCACTCTACAGACTTGGGGTCAATTCTTTGACATGAGTGCAGTCCAATACAACCAAATTTGAGTCACCTTGGAGATAAGCAACCCTTGATGGAATCATCTTGTCCTATTCATGTGTTATTATCATGCATGAACCAAGTGGGGGAAGAAGAATTTAAAAAATTCTATATAAGCAGGTCATTGGAGAACCAAAATATGAGATATTGTTATGCTGGCCAAATTGTTGTATGAGAAAATCACCATTACATTATTGAAGCCAAAGAATGGAAGAAAACTAGCATGTTGGTCATATTTCTTCTAAGAAATCCATAATCTTACTGAGAGAAGAATAATCCACCATTGGAGAGTCTTCATACTTCTTTGAGAGAGAGGAGAACTTGCAAAGAGATTGAGGAAGAGAAACCCCCTTACTGAGGATTTTTGTGCTCCATAGCTCAAAGAATTATCCTCAAGTGTTTAAGACTCATCTATTGTATTAAAACTCTACTACCAGTAGTCAATAAAGGGAGATTTTTCCATTATATTATTGATTTGTTTTCTCCATTTGAGCATTGTTTGCGTATTTATATCTTTGTTTCTTTTATGTTTATGTATGCATTGTTTCCATTATTTACAATGTTGTGTTTATTTAAGTTTGTCCACTAATAGCACCAATTTTGATTGTGATCCTTTGCAGGGAACACTCAACTGTTAGGAGGTGTCTTTTGCTACACCTGTGCCCCAAAAACACTACCACAGGAATGGAGACCATATTGTTATCTTTCCATTAATCTAAATATTGTTTTTCTAGGACCTCCTCTCTGCACAACCACCCTACAAGGTGCTCAACACCTCTCTAGATTTTTCACAGACCCCAAGGACTTATTATGAGCCCACAGAAGTGAAATTTTTCCTTCTTTCTTGCCTGTGCATCTTTTTCTCTTACAGATGCATGTGCGTCTGTATGCGCTAAACACGCTTGGTCAACAGAAAGGAAAAAGAAGCCTTGTATTTGTCTCTTTCTTAGGTGATTGGAAACCTTTAGTGAATTAACTTCACCTATTCATTTAATTTTTTCTTCTTAATACCCGTAGCCAGATGCATGTGCGTCTTTGGCTATTGGAATGTGTCATCAGTTCTTTCAGGACATTTCTCCAAGACCCATTAGAAGATATCTTTGCAAGGCCCAATTACTTTGAGAGGATAATATTATTACATAGGATTTTTTTATCATACGCAATAAACAAAAATATTTTTCTTGTTTGCTTGATCACATAATTTAATTTTTAAAGGAAAATTAACCATTTATATTTTCGCTTTGTTTTATGTATGTGATCATATTGCATTGATACTTATCAACTTCCCTCACCATACACAAGGTATCACACACACTAATCAACACCATAGGAGACTCCATGGCTCTCTGTTGATCTAGACGTTTTTTAAACCTCCCCCCATTACTGGGAGGTGTGCCAGGACTCCCACCATTTAGGTGTAGAGGATGTAACAAAACTACCTAGTAGTGTTGGTATCTTCATCCCTCCATCAGTGATCAAAATTTCTCTTTTTACATGCATTTTAGGTGTCCCATCTGATAAGATACATTCCATTATGATCATGGATCATCTGATGGTAGTGGTTCATTATCAAAATTTCCCTCATGGTCTTTACCTGCTAGCCCATTTTTAAAAAGTTTAGGTCATTTACAATCATTTTTTGTCATTACATTTGCAAAAAATCATTTTTAGGGTTTTAGGTCTCATTAGGTCTAGGGTTTGTCTCCATGGTCAACAAAATGCTCAATAAAGGGTTAGCAGGCACATGAGGAGGTCCAATAAGTTCACAAAATCAAAATTTTCAATGATGTTATGATCAATAAGTGGTTTTTACCTCAAATCTCTGTTTTGAGGAAAAAACAAAGTTTTTATTTCTATGTACAAAATTTTATGTAATTTCATTTTTCTCTATATGTAATAAGTTCAAATCTACTCCCCTAGCTTACCTTGCCAACTCCAGCCACTGCAGACAAAAAGAAAAGCATCAAATGCATCAGTTATCAAATGATTAAGAAAAGTCAATTTCAATGGAAAAACAGAGTTCAAAACCAAAAGTGACTTTGATATTAGAAAAGTGGGTTTGAGATGAGTAAAAATTTAAAGTCATTCATATTTAAAGTGAAAGAGGTCCTCTTTATCATTTCATTGTGCAAAAATACTCTTAGAGAGCAAAAATCGCGATTTGGGAGCCAAGGAGACAAAACCTTGTTTTTCAAGGCAACTTGGCCTGGCACTGTGCATTAGAGGCAGTGCGCTGCGCATTAGGCAGGCGTTGTGCATCAGAGGAAAACCTGTAGTGTTATTTTGAATCGGCATTGTGCATTGGGCCCAGCATGCTGCGCATCAGTCCAGATTTTTCTAAATCATTCCAAATCGTGCCATAACCCTCAAATTTGCTATATTTGCATTCTACAAGTAAGTAAACAACATCCTACAACTGAATTTGAGTTCACTCTTGTGTTCTTCATGAATCTTACAAGTCTAAAATGAAACCCTAGTTTCTCCTCACTGTTTTTCATTTTATTGTGCAAATTTCATTCCCTCATTGCAAAAACATCATTGAACCCCTTTTCACTCTTTTATTACCCTAAAACACTCCATTTATCCCATTTTCCCATATCTCACTCCCCTAAAGCAACTAATTCCCTTATCAAACCCTAAATCCCTCACTAAACCCTAATTTCCCAAAACTATTCCCTTCATTCCCTAAATTCACTTCCCAAGAGTAAAATCTCTTCATACTCATCACCATTGTCCTCTTTCATCCCTCCTTCATCATCTTTTTTCCACCATACCTTCATAAGAAAAGCAGAATGGCAAGAAACAATGACACAAGCTATGAAGAAGAAACACAAAGTGACATTTCAATAGACAGGAATGTACAGCCTAGGAGACCTCACAAGGGTGGGAAAATAATCAGAGAGGAACCTATTAGCATTGTTGAACTTCTTGCTTGTCCTCTTGCCACCACTTGTTTCAGATACCAGTCTTGCTTTGAGTTTTGTGAGATGGTTGAGAGGTTTAAGTATCATAATGAATTAGCAAGGCAATTTGTCATCAACATGGAGGATAATATGGTACAGCTAACTGGCATCAATTTTACTCTTTCACCAACCATTATTGCAGAAGCAACTAGGATGCCAGATGTGGGGGAAAGGTGGAACAAAAGACAAAATATTAGCAAACAACAGTATGAACCCTACATAAAAGCCAAATATCATAGTAAATTGGGCAGGGTGTTTCCTTTTAAGTTTTTGGAGGACCGGTATGTGCCACTAGTGAAACTCATCATCAAATACTTCACATGTGAGGGAAGGTTCTCCATACTTTATGCTTATCATATCATATTGCTTATGCATTTTACCAGGGTTAGAATGATGAGTATACCATACTTCATTTGCAAAAACATAGAGAGGATGACTGTGCTTGCAAAGAGAAAACCGTACCCACAACAGCTTAATAGAATTTATCATTTTTCTGTCATCACGATTATTGTTGTGCATCAGCTCACTCAGTTGGTAGTGCCATGGGAAATCTTCACTACCCATGAGATCTTCAAAGGGCCTCAAATTTTTGTAGAACCTCAAGAGGAAGGTGGACCTTCCGGGCAACAAAAAGAGCATGAAATCAAAACTGAAGAGGCTCATATGCCTATGTTTATAACTTATGAAAAGGGCACAAGAAGACTTTTTGCAGCAACCAAACGAGTATTATCTCCACTAGGGGTGGAAGGGGTCTGGTTCTCTTCACCGGACAACAGGAAAATGCTATCTTCACTTGGGGTGAAAGGGGCTTTTCCTTCTTCTTCAGTAGAGCAGGTATAGGACAAAGGAAAACAACCATTGCATGATGAAGGGCCTTTTGAAGGTCAGGACAGAGATTTTGTTTTGATTCAGGAGGAGGACACTGATTTGAGTTCCCAAAACTCAAGACTCAAGGGGGTCATTAAAGAGAAAGAAGCTGACATCCATGCCTTATCACTTGACCTTGAGAGGTCTAAGTGGATTATTAATTTCCTTAAGCAAAAAAACAAACAATTGGAGGATAAACAAACAATCATGGAGTTGCAAACCATAAGGGAAAACAAGCAAGTAGCCAAAAGAAAGAAATTCAAATTTACACCACTTGAGCAAGAAATCAATGCTGACCAGGAATCATGGCTAGAAAGGGTGAACATTCACTTGGAGAAGCTACTTGAGAAGGCAAAAAAAGAAAAGAACATGATGCGCCACATGGCTTATCACTACTTGGCTCGAAATAAGATTTGCAAGACAAGGGTAAGAAACTTAAAAGCCAAGCTAAAGAGAGCCTTAAAATCCAAGAAGGAGCAAGATAAACTTAGAATCTTGGCTGAAGCTTCCTTGGCTCAGCAAAGTAATTGATAAGATTTCCTCCTGCCAATTTTGAAGAATTTCGGAGAAATTTTGTAATTTTGTAAATTTTAATTACAAAATACAGGAAATTTGCTCTGATGGTGTTGCGCATTGAGCTGGTTGGGAATTTTGAGGAATGGCTTACATTTTTGGATTCCTCATCAAAAAATATGAAAACCCAGAAAATATCATGAATTTTGGAGGAGGTTTGGGTCACCTAAAGGGAAAAAAACACCTCAAAAATACCCTCTCTGCCACTTTTTGGACCCACGGGAAGCAGTCTTGGAAGAACTGATTTTTGAAGGGGCAAATGGACATCAAATCCAAAAATTCCACTTGTCCTAGAAAGTTGATAGACAAAGATTTCCAACAAGACATTTTGGAGCTAATTTGGTGAAGGGGAAGGCCTTCAAAATCAGCTTGGAAAAGGTGCTGCACATCAGGCAGATGGCGCTGGGCATCAGGGAAAATTTTGCCAATTTTGCTCAAAAACTTTGTTTTTCGCCTAGTTTTCTTCTAGTTTGACTTTTTCTCTATTATGCTCAAATTAATGATGTGACATGATGTAAATTGATGTAGTATGATTTAAAAATGATAAAAATTGACTTGATGAGGTAGATACATCAGTTGTAGGTGGTTTTGAGTTGAATGAATCAGTTTGCTATGTTTTAGAGGCAAGTTGTTCCACTGCCTATTTTTGTGTTCCTAGTTTACATAAGGTTGAAACCATCCCTCTGTTGGAAATAATACTAAGAGGGGGGGGGGGGGTGAATCAGTATTATCAAATTCTTTTCAATATGCCTTCCAGATTTGTACTTTAATTTATTCTTCAGATATTGATCATTAATTTGTATGTCAGTGCCATATAATAATGAACAGGAACAAGAAAAATAGATGAGCACACCAAAGAACACCAGATATAAGGTGGAAACCCAATGTGGGTGAAAAACACCTGCTGCAATATGTCTCTATCTTCTTTCAATTAGAAACTTCTTTTACAAGGATTTTGTATTGGTGCAGTCCTTTACCAGTACGCAGGCTGCAACCTGCAGAGAGCTACAACTCTCTCTCGTTTTCCAGTCTCTCTTGGAAGGGAGCTACAACCCCCTTTGCTCTTTTACTTCTTTAGGGACCACGTTTCATTAATTTTCAAACTGGATCCAAGAAGATCAAATAATCATCAAGTACATGTAAATCACCCAATCTCCTTATACAATCAACCAATGAATCACCCAACTTCTCAGAATGCTGTAAACAGAAAAGTAATACCAGAAATCTAAACCCAGAACTCTGTAGCAATAGATAAAAGACAGCCAACAAATGTTTCAAGATAGGTCCGCAACTTCACCAATAGAGGCCTGCGAATACCCGCAGCTCTTCTGTGTCTAAACTGCGCAGATCCGCACCCGGTCGGTCTACTTCTCTGCGTATCTCTGCACCACTCGTTCTGCTACCCTGCGTACCTCTGCTCAGATCCGCACCTGCACTGCCCTCCTGACAGCGTACCTCCACAACTTGTTCTTCTGTTTCCCTGCGTACCTCCGCACTGCGCCTTCTCCTGAGCTGCGTACCTCACACTGCACCTTCTGCGACACTGCATACCCCCACACTGCACCTTCTCCTGTGCTGCGTACCCCCGCACTCACGCCGTGGATTGCCTGCGAACCTCTGATTAGGGCCAAATTAACAGTCCTCCAATGTGCCACAGTCAGTCAGATCCACAGATCTGATCATGCGCCTGAGATATCACGACTTATCAATAGATTCGCCTTAAATTTTCTCCTTGATTTAGATCTAGCTTTTAAAACCAATCACCCCAAACTTTCAGATCTTAAGATATTCAAATTTCACAAGTGTCTAGCCAAGTGATCTCTTTTCCTTTTTATAGGCAAGCCCTTATTCAAACCATGGGACAAAACCATCGAAAACCAATACAAGGGATCCAAACAGGGGTTCAAATAATTTAGATCCTATACCATGGGCCAAAACCATAGGATCATGAACGACGGGCTAAATACCAAGGGCCAATCATAAGAAACCCCACGTGAGCACGCTTCTCTGCATTGGAGTGACTGAACTGGGGGATCGCACCTTATGAACGGATAATCTGCGGGTATGTCCGCACTTCCTGGACGACGAACCTGTGGGTCCGCACCTTTTGAACGATGCACCTGCGAACCTCTTATTTTCCATCATTTTGAGAGCCTGAACAGAATTTTTCCACTTGAGTGAGTTGCCATCAAGTACAACACCTGTACCATAGAGTCAAACCAGAATCATAATGCCAACAATCTCCCCCTTTGGACTTGATGGCAACCTCAAGATCCTCAACGTCATTCTCCCCCTTTGACATCAAGGGCAAAGGGTTATGCTCCCCCTGAGAACATGCTCCCCCTGACTATAAACCAGATCTGCAAAAGGAAAGAAATTTCTTCAAGAAGAACCATAATCCACCAAACACCATAATTGACCATGAAAGAGATAGAGACATATTGCAACACTATTCAGATCAGCATCCATGATCTCCTTCTGTACTTCCTCCAAGATCTTCTACCATAATGCCAACAATGCATTATATGCTCCCCCTGAACCTATGTCATTCGATCTTTGACCAATCCGCAACCAACTTGCATACAACTAACAATCTCTGAAACAGATGAGATTCAACAACAAGATGATGCATCAACAACCCCCAGCTTTTGCCTGAGGTATTCAAAGGTCTCCCTGGGCAATGGTTTGGTGAGTATATCAGCAACTTGTTCCTTATAAGGAACATACTCCAACTTGACCTTTTGTTCAAGCACTTGTTCCCTCAGAAAGTGATACTTGATCGGTATGTGCTTGGTCTTTGAATGCATGACTGGGTTCTTTGAAATGCTGATTGTACTTGTATTATCACATAAGATGGAGATAGGTTGAGTACAAGTGATCTGAAAATCCTGCAAGGTCTGCATCATCCAAAGGAATTGAGTGCAGCAAGATGCAGCAGCCACATATTCCGCTTCAGCTGTAGATAAAGCAATCGAACTCTGTTTCTTGCTGAACCAAGATACTAATCTAGAACCCATAAAGAATGCACCACCACTTGTGCTCTTCCTGTCATCCACGCTTCCGGTCCAATCTGCATCTGTATAAGCATGAAGTGTGAGATCTGTATCTCTAGGATACCATAAGCCATAGTTTTGAGTTCCTTGAAGGTACTTGAAAATTCTCTTCACTGCCTGAAGATGAGTTTCCTTTGGATTTGCCTGAAATCTTCCAACTATTCCCACTGCATGCATGATGTCTGGTCGGGTACCTATCAAATAAAGTAGATTTCCAATCATAGATCTGTAGGTTGGTTGATGCACTGCTGCTGATTCATCATTTGCATTGAGGCTACATCCTATGACCATGGGGGTACATACTGGTTTTGCATCTTCCATGCCATATTTCTTCAAAATCTGCTTGAGATACTTGGTTTGAGACAAGAAGATCCCGCCTTCATTTTGTTGGATTTGCAATCCAAGAAAATATGTCAGTTCTCCAAGCAAAGACATTTCGAATTCTTTCTGCATTACCAAGGCAAAGCTTTGACTCATAGCTTCTTCATTGCTGCCAAAGATAATATCATCTACATACACAACAAGTATTAGCAATTTGTCATTTTCAATTTTTATATAAAGATTGCTATCTGTTGATCCCTTTGAAAAGCCTTGTTGATGAAGATATTTGTCCAAACGGTAGTACCAAGCCCTTGGAGCCTGTTTAAGACCATAGAGAGCTTTTTTTAGTCTGCATACAAGATTTGGATCATTCCCAAGGATGAACCCATCTAGTTTCTCAATGTATACTTCTTCTAAGTCTCCATTCAGAAAGGCTGATTTTACGTCCATTTGAAATACTTTGAACTTCTGAAAGCTTGAGAGAGCAAGGAACATTTGGATGGCCTCAAGTCTAGCAACGAGAGCAAAAGTTTCTTCAAAGTCTATTCCTTCTTGTTGAGCATACCCTTTACAAACAAGTCTGGCCTTGTTTCTAATTACTTCCCCATTTTCATTCAACTTATTTTTGAAGATCCATTTTGTCCCTATGACATTCTTATCTTTTGGTCTAGGAACCAACTCCCAAGTGTTTTCCTTTTCGATCTGCTCAAGTTCTTCATCCATTGCCTTGACCCAACATTCATCTTTGCATGCCTCTCTTACATTTTGTGGTTCAGTGGAGGAGAGTAATGCCAAATAGCTTGAGGCTTCTACAATTGTTCTTCTTGTTTGTACACCTGCCTCTTTCTACCCCAAAATCTGAGATTCTGGATGATTCTTTTGAACGTACCTGGATGGAGTCTTCTCTTCTATCCTTATCTGTTCCTTTGGTGCCTCTTGAGGTTCTTCTTCATCATCAATCTGATTTGGAGAGTAGTCTTCATCCTCTTCGATATTTTCATAATTTACTTGCCTAGGAATGTATCATTTTTCATCAACCACTACATCAATGCTGTCAACAATTCTTCCAAGTCTTTTATTGTAACACTTATATGCTTTGCTGTGGGGAGAATAACCAAGGAGAATTCCTTCATCTGCTCTAGGTTCAAGTTTGCCAAGCTGTTCATCATTATTCTTAATATAGAATTTGCTTCCAAAAATTTTGAAATGCTTTACCGAAGGAGTCTCACCATACCAGAGCTCATGAGGAGTTTGAGTGCTGTTCACTCGGACATTTGTTTTGTTGAGAATAAAAACCACAACAAAAGCAGCTTCACCCCAGAAGGTTGCGGGAGTACTAGACTCATCAAGCATAGCACGAGCCATTTGTTGGACCGTTCTGTTCATCCTTTCCACCACTCCATTTTGCTGAGGAGTCCTAGCTGTAGAGAATTCCCTTCTTATTCCATGTTCTTCACAGAAATCGAAAAATTCATTTGAGGTAAACTCCCCACCTCTGTCGGACCTAAGGCACTTAATTTTTTGATCTGATTCGTTTTCAGCCAAGGCTTTGAAAGATTTGAATTTTTCGAATGCTTCATCCTTGTGTTTCATAAGTCCCAACCAAACCATCCTGGAGAAGTCGTCAATGAATAATATAAAGTATTCTTCTCCTTGAGGTGACCTTGTCCTAGATGGACCACATACATCTGTATGGACTAGTTCAAGAGGCCTACTGGCTAATCCTTCCTTCTTAGGGAAGTTAGTTCTGGTTTGCTTACCAAACTGACATGATTTACATATGGTGTTGTCTGGAATTTTGATATCTGGAAGACCACGAATTGCCTGGTATTTGCATGATTTCCTTATTTGTGAAAAGCTTAGATGCCCCAACCTTCGGTGCCATAACCAATGTTCATCATCTTTGCTCAAATAGCATTGTTGTTGTCCTTCTTCAAATATGTATAGATTATTTGGAGTTCTTCTGCCTTTGATCACTGTTTTTCCTGTATCAAGATCACGAACACTACATCCATTTGATCGAAATATTACCTCTGTTCCTTGATCGCACATCTGACTGACACTTAGTAGATTATGCTTCAAGCCATCAACATACAAAACATTTCCAGCTTTGACCTTTTCTTTCAACTAACCAATGCCTTTTCCTTTTATGGCTGCAAGGGTATCATTTCCAAAAGAAACTTTCTTTCCCTTTTCTAAAGTAGTATATGATTCAAGTTTTTATTTATCACCTGTCATATGCTTCGAACATCCACTGTCGATGTACCATAGATTTTCTTGTCCTTCTACATAAAATGCTATCCCACATCTTTTTGTTTGTGGTTCCTTTATTCTCCATGTTCTGGTGCTTGAGGCTTGTTCCTTTGTCTGCCGAAACCTGCTCCCGCATTCAGAATCTTCATGACCAAATTTATTACAAATAGAACACTCAATTTCATTTTCAAGGGCAGAAAAATTGTTATAGGTCCTTTTCGTAATCCCAATCATACTTCTTTGTTTTTGAGCTTCTCTAGTCATGATTGTCTTATAAGCAACACATTGAGCTACTTTGTGACCAAAGTTATGTCAAGAGAAACATTGGCCATTGAAGAAACTTCTGCGATTATCAAATCTACCAGCCAAATGATTGTAATTTCTATTGTCATCCATTCTTGAAGCAAATTGAGAAGTTTTTACCTGTGGCTGGTTGTAGCTTTTGTTCACCCTTAAGATGGATTGCCCCTGGTTTACCTGGTAGTCTTTGTTTGTTCTTGATGTAATTCGTCCCTGCCTTACCTGGTGATCTCCATTGGGCTTTTGCTCATTCCTCCTTGCTGCATCAAGATAACTCTTTGAGGTGGATGCTTGAGATGTTTCTCCATTATAACCCAGACCTGCCTTGATTAGTGGAGAACGCTGTACATTGATAATCTCATCCAGAGTTTCAGATCCTTTAAAAAATTTAAGATTAAGAGCCTTTGTTTTCTCAATTTTTTTTCTAAGGCCAACAATTTCACATTCTAACTTCTCAAGAGATTTTTCCTTTTCATTAAGTTGGAATTGCAGAGTATCAATGATCATATCTTTTTCTTCTAAACATATTTTGAGTAAAGAAATCTCTTCATAAAAACCATCTACATCTATAGCATCCATGTAATCATCATCTTCAAAGGCCATTAAAAGTTTATAATCATTACCTCGTTCATCTTCGTCACTATTTGATAGGCCATCACTGTCTTCATGAGTGTAGTAACTTTTCTTAGTTGCATTCTATTTCTTGTTCCATCTAATAGGTTCCTTCCCTTTGTCAACCTTATCCTTGTGAGGACATTTGGCAGCATAGTGACCGAATCTTCCACAAGCAAAGCATTTGAAAGGTAACTTACCTCGGAAACAACCAGTACCCCATTGAAGATTTCTGACGAAATTTGATTCTTCTTCTTCTTCTGACACGTGTCCTGACTCATAGTACTCTCCTTTGCCTGAAGCCTTGAAGGCAGCTTCTCTCCTGTCTGATGGACCTCCTTTCCTCATTTCATAAGTAGTTAGAATTCCATGCAGTTGTGACATTTTAAGGCTTTGTAGATTCTCTTTTTCTTCTATTGCAGAAACTTTAGATTCAAACCTAGGGGACAAAGATCTTAGAACTTTTTCAACCACAATAGCCTCTTTTATTTCTTCACCCAAATTTTTCATACAATTAACAATCTCATCTACACAAAGAAAATAGTTAGCCACACTTTCATCATTATACATCCTGATATTTTCATACTGAATTCTGAGGGTTTGAATTTTTGCTCGTTTTACCTGATCATCTCCTTCATAGCTCAGAACAATCTTGTCCCATATCTCTTTTGCAGATTTAAACTGCATAACCCTAACAAATTTTGATTGAGATAGACATCCTAATAGAGTATTAACCACCTTTGCATTTGTTTCATATTTCTTCTTCTCAGCTGGATCTGTAGGAGTTTCTGATGGAAAAGTATACCCTGTATCTATGATATCCCAGACTTCTGTACCAAGAGATTGAAGATAGGCAGTAACTCTTACCTTCCAATAAACGAAGTTTGTCCCATCAAAAATCGGTGGCCTGATTGATGCTTCCCTCTCGTAGTTGCTCATGATGAAAGATCTTTCTTCAAGCGATCAAGCTTCTTCTGAAGAACCTACTCTGATACCAATTGTTGGAAATAATACTGAGGGGGGGGGTGAATCAGTATTATCAAATTCTTTTCAATATGCCTTCCAGATTTGTACTTTAATTTATTCTTCAGATATTGATCATTAATTTGTATGTCAGTGCCATATAATAATGAACAGGAACAAGAAAAATAGATGAGCACACCAAAGAACACCAGATATAAGGTGGAAACCCAATGTGGGTGAAAACCACCTGCTACAGTATGTCTCTATCTTCTTTCAATTAGAAACTTCTTTTACAAGGATTTTGTACTGGTGCAGTCCTTTACCAGTACGCAGGCTGCAACCTGCAGAGAGCTACAACTCTCTATCATTTTCCAGTCTCTCCTGGAAGGGAGCTACAACCCCCTTTGCTCTTTTACTTCTTTAGGGACCACGTTTCATTAATTTTCAAACTGGATCCAATAAGATCAAATAATCATCAAGTACATGTATATCACCCAATCTCCTTATACAATCAACTAATGAATCACCCCACTTCTCAGAATGCTGTAAACAGAAAAGTAATACCAGAAATCTAAACCCAGAACTCTGCAGCAATAGATAAAAGACAGCCAAAAAATGTTTCAAGATAGGTCCGCGACTTCACCAATAGAGGCCTGCGAATACCCGCAACTCTTCTGTGTCTAAACTGCACAGATCCGCACCTGGTCGGTCTACTTCTCTGCGTATCTCTGCACCACTCGTTCTGCTGCCCTGTGTACCTCTGCTCAGATCCGCACCTGCACTGCCCGCCTGATAGCGTACCTCCGCAACTTGTTCTTCTGTTTCCCTGCGTACCTCTGCACTGCGCCTTCTCCTGAGCTGCATACCTCGCACTGCGCCTTCTGCGGCGCTGCGTACCCCCGTACTGCGCCTTCTGCGGCGCTGCGTACCCCCACACTGCACCTTCTCCTGTGCTGCGTACCCCCGCACTCACGCCATGGATTGCCTGCGAACCTCTGATTAGGGCCAAATTAACAGTCCTCCAATGTGCCACAGTCAGTCAGATCCACAGATCTGATCATGCGCCCGAGAGATCATGACTTATCAATAGATTCGCCTTAAATTTTCTCCTTGATTTAGATCTAGCTTTTAAAACCAATCACCCAAACTTTCAGATCTTAAGATATTCAAATTTCACAAGTGTCTAGCCAAGTGATCTCTTTTCCTTTTTATAGGCAAGCCCTTATTCAAACCATGGGACAAAACCATCGAAAACCAATACAAGGGATCCAAACAGGGGTTCAAATAATTTAAATCCTATACCACGGGCCAAAACCATAGGATCATGAACGACAGGCTAAATACCAAGGGCCAATCATAAGAAACCCCACGTGAGCACGCTTCTCTGCATTGGAGTGAGTGAACTGGGGGACCGCACCTTATGAACGAATAACCTGCGGGTATGTCCGCACTTCCTGGATGGCGAACCTGTGGGTCCGCACCTTTTGAATGATGCACCTACGAACCTCTTATTTTCCATCATTTTGAGAACCTGAACATAATTTTTCCACTTGAGTGAGTTGCCATCAAGTACAACACCTGTACCATAGAGTCAAACCAGAATCATAATGCCAACACCCTCTTATCATGGATTCGACCCCTGATGGATAGCACAGGTGGTTTGGAGGTCTATATCATGTATTTTCTTAGTCATTTGTCAAGGTTGGACTCATGTGAATGCTTTGAGCATTATTGTACAACATTTCTGCAGTTTGGCAAGGAAATAGACCAGGGTTTGCAGCATTTTGTGGGATTCTTGTGGCAAGGTGACTTAGTATTGCTTTTCCTTCTGTGAATAAAGTTATCATATGTTTATGTGTGCATTATCTTTCTCTTTTATACTTAACTAAATGAATCAAGTATAAAGGTGGAAATCGTTGATGTTGCAGTGCTTTACCTTAGGGTTTATTCAATTTTACATGTTTTCTACTGTCTGAAGAGGACTCATGACATTTCCATGCCCTCTCCAATTCCTCACTATTCTTAAACTCTCCATTTCACTTAATGCAAAGTACTAACGCACTTGCCTACCTCGCCCCACAAAACCCTCTGCAAAACTGAGCTCATTCTTCGGACCCAAAACTGCCTTTCACATCTGATCCAGCAAACCATGATTAAAATCAATTAAACTCTTCTGAGCATACACCTAGCATCAAATTAGTTTTTATATCAGTCATCTCAAGCTTTATTTGCCATATTTTCCTGAGATTGACAAGGAGAGAGACCTCTCTCGACCTGGTAGGGCTAACTACCAGGTTAAGTGTGGTTTGATGTTACCCTAGACCTGCCTTTCTCAGCCTGAGGTAGATTTAGGCAATAACATATTGGTGACTCCATTGGGGAACGTAGTTTTATGTTCGTCAAAAAAATCTATCAATTTTAGATCTGATTGTTTATGGTGAAAAACGATCAAACACCGGAAGGCTGAAATCATTCACCTGACAACTCCAATGTCGAAGGATCCCAAGGTTCAGATTTTTTATGGCGACTCTACTCTTCAAGAATCAGTAGATTGAAGAATTTCTTGGTGAATTCATTGTTATCAAAATTGTTTCTCTGTATTGAAGGTATGCTCCCATGAGCCGAGATCACATTCCAGGTTTTCCAAATAAAATTCCGAAGGTAGATTGGCAAAGGAATTTGCCTATGTTCAAAGATGATGATAGGAATGATGTTGCTTTACATCTAGTTAGATTTCACATTCATATTCACAAGTTGAAGGTTTATTTTTCTGAAGATTGCTTGATGAAGATATTCATGGCCACTCTAGAAGGTGAAGCTCGATCTTGGTATGAAAGTTTGCCGCTTGCTTATATTTACTGTTTAAAGGATTTTCATACCATTTTCTTTGAAAGGTATAAAGAATCTCATCCATCATGTGCAGAACTGTTGCAGACATGTTTATAGTTTTATTGAAAACCTTGAGAAATTTCATGAAGATGATAACTTCATGGACGATGAGATCATGGAAACCCCGTATGAAAATCCATTTCAGCAGCATAAAGAAGATACTTATCAAGATGTGTAGGAAAATTTGCAGCTGGATCAAGATCTTAGTACAATGGAAAATGATGAAAGAGAAGGTTTTATTTCAGATTTGTCCATAGAAGAATATGGTATGCAGGAAAACCAAGTTTCAATTTCAGAATGTGATAAATTCTAGTCAGCTATTTCATATCATGATGATCAAGAGTACCTTGTTCTGAATCCCATGAAGGAGAACTTTGCTGTTGAGATCATCTGGAATGAAGAAGATAGAGTTATTGACCCAAGTGTTCTCATTTCATTAGAACAAAGTCTACACGAGGAGGTCATCCAGTCCTTTTATGAAAAACAAGATGAGCTCTTTGTTCAAGTAAGTGAAAAATCTTTTTTCGATAACTCAATGGTAAATGATAATTTGATTGCCATGTCATATGAAGATGATCAACAATGTTTTCAAATTTAAGAAGATTAGGGAAATGAGGACTTCCATTCAGGTTTTTCATGTTTTTAAATGTTATTTCAAGAAGAAAATGATCGCTTGAGCAAACGAAAACAAAAAGTCTTATCTCCTCTATCTGAAGATGAAATAGATCAACTCCTGAAAGGTCATGTTACAACCCAAGCTAATGCAGGTCTGCAATGTGCACATGGTCAATAAGGTGTTGGTGAAACTTCTTCCTCTTTTGAAAATGATGACAGTCTTGAAATTAGATTTATAGATTAGAAAACAGATAATATTTTCTTTCATGAAGATGATAAGGTTGTCATTTTTGATAATCTTGAAGATTGTTTTCTGTTTAAGAATGACCTAGACCATGAAATTGAGGAATACGAGCCTGAGAGAGACAATATGCTATAATTTCTCATGCTCAAGGAATTTACAGCTGACACTCAGATGACAAAAGCTTATACTTCTCTATGCCTTCTTATCACTCAACAACCAGTTGTTCCTTCAGATCAGAATAAAGGAAGTACTTGTATTTTTGCTGCTGGATCTCAAGACAAGCTAGTGCTTCATGATTTTCAAGATCCTCTTGGCATTCTTTTCGCAAGCACCAGGGAAGATGAATGTTGCCTAGTTCATTAGCATAAGCCTTGGTTTCAATTGTTATTGTGATTTTCCTACATGTACATCGTTCTGCCTGCTCGGGGAAAGTGACAGCATAATTTTATTGAGTAGCCATCTGTTGGATTCATTACATTGGAAGGCCCACTTCACATGATTGTACATATTTCATCAAAAGGCAGGTGGTTGTCATCATGATTTGAAGCCCTCAAATCTTGACGGTCTGCTACCCTAAAAAGCTTTGTAAGTACTGATTTCAGTTAAGTAAAGTCTTGAGTCATTTTTTGTTTTAGTCAGTTTAGTTTTGAGTCAACATATTGGTTTTAGTTTGTGGAAGTTGTTGACTCCATTGCATAATGAAAGAAGGCATTGATTTGCTTTCTAGAGATATATGGTTCTTGGCACCTCCCAGGAGCTACCATCCCCATTGGAGCCAATGTTAGTGTCGGTATCTTCATCCATCCATCAGTGATCAAAATTTCCCTTTTTGCATGCATTTTAGGTGTCCCATCTGATCAGATACATTCCATTAGGATCATGGATCATTTGATGGTAGTGGTTCATTATCAAAATTTCTCTCATGGTCTTTACCTGCTGGCCCATTTTAACAAGTTTAGGTCATTTACAGTCATTTTTTGTCATTACATTTGCAAAAAATCATTTTTAGGGTTTTAGGTCTCATTAGGTCTAGGGTTTGTCTCCATGGTCAACAAAATGCTCAATAAAGGGTCAGTAGGCACATGAGGAGGTCCAATAAGTTCACAAAATCAAAATTTTCAATGATGTTATGATCAATAAGTGGTTTTTACCTCAAATCTCTGTTTTGAGGAAAAAACAAAGTTTTTATTTCTATGTACAAAATTTTATGTAATTTCAATTTTCTCTATATGTAATAAGTTCAAATCTGTTGCCCTAGCTTACCTTGCCAACTCCAGCCATTGCAGACAAAAAGCAAAGCATCAAATGCATCAATTATCAAATGATTAAGAAAAGTCAATTTCAATGGAAAAATAGAGTTCAAAACCAAAAGTGACTTTGACATTAGAAAAGTGGGTTTGAGATGTAAAAATTTAAAGTCATTCATATTTAAAGTGAAGGAGTTACTCTTTATCATTTCATTGTGAAAAAATACTCTTAGAGAGCAAAAATCACGATTTGGGAGCCAAGGAGACAAAACCTTGTTTTTCAAGGCAACTTGGCCTGGCGCTGTGCATCAGAGGCAGTGCGTTGTGCATCAGGCAGGCGCTGCGCATCAGAGGCAAACCTGCAGTGTTATTTTGAACCGGCGCTGCGTATCAGGAGGGTGCTGCGCATTAGTGCAAATTTTTCTAAATCATTCCAAATCATGCCATAACCCTCAAATTTGCTATATTTGCATTCTACAAGTAAGTAAACAACATCCTACAGCTGAATTTGAGTTCACTCTTGTGTTCTTCATGAATCTTACAAGTCTAAAATGAAACCCTAGTTTCTCCTCACTGTTTTTCATTTTATTGTGTAAATTTCATTCCATCATTGCAAAAACATCGTTGAGCCTCTTTTCACTCTTTTATTACCCTAAAACACTCCATTTATCCCATTTTCCCATATCTCACTCCCCTAAAGCAACTAATTTCCTCACCAAACCCTAAATCCCTCACTAAACCCTAATTTCCCAAAACTATTCCCTTCATTCCCTAAATTCACTTCCCAAGAGTAAAATATCTTCATACTCATCACCATTGTCCTCTTTCATCCCTCTTTCATCATCCTTTTTCCACCATACCTTCATAAGACAAGCAGAATGGCAAGAAACAGTGACTCAAGCTATGAAGAAGAAACACAAAGTGATAGTTCAATAGATAGGAATGTACAGCCTAGGAGACCTCACAAGGGTGGGAAAATAATCAGAGAGGAGACTATTAGCATTGTTGAACTTCTTGCTTGTCCTCTTGCCACCACTTGTTTCAGATACCAATCTTGCTTTGAGTTTTGTGAGATGGTTGAAAGGGTTAAGTATCATCATGAATTAGCAAGGCAATTTGTAATCAACATGGAGGATAATATGGTATAGCTAGCTGGCATCAATTTTACTATTTCACCAGCCATTATTGTAGAAGCAACTAGGATGCCAAATGTGGGGGAAAGGTGGAACAAAAGACAAAATATCAGCAAACAACACTATGAACCCTACATAAAAGCCAAATATCACAGTAAATTGGGCAGGGTGTTTCCTTTTAAGTTTTTGGAGGACCGGTATGTGCCACTAATGAAACTCATCATCAAATACTTCACATGTGACGGAAGGTTCTCCAGACTCTATGCTTATCGTATCAGATTGCTTATGCATTTTACCAGGGTTAGAATGATGAGTATACCATACTTCATTTGCAAAAACATAGAGAGGATGACTGTGCTTGCAAAGGGAAAACCGTACCCACAACAACTTAATAGAATTTACCATTTTGTTGTCATCAAGATTATTGTTGTGCATCAGCTCACTCAGTTGGTAGTGCCATGGGAAATCTTCACTGCCCATGAGATCTTCAAAGGGCCTCAAATTTTTGTACAACCTCAAGAGGAAGGTGGACCTTCCGGGCATCAAAAAGAGCATGAAATCAAAACTGAGGAGGCTCATATGCCTATGTTTATAACTTATGAAAAGGGCACAAGAATACTTTTTGCAGCAACCAAATGAGTATTATCTCCACCAGGGGTGGAAGGGGTCTGGTTCTCTTCACTGGACAACAGGCAAATACTATCTTCACCTAGGGTGAAAGGGGCTTTGCCTTCTTCTTCAATAGATCAGGTACAGGACAAAGGAAAACAACCATTGCATGTTGAAGGGCCTTCTAAAGGTCAGGACAAAGATTTCTTTTTGATTCAGGAGGAGGACACTGATTTGAGTTCCCAAAACTCAAGACTCAAGGAGGTCATTAAAGAGAAAGAAGCTGACATCCATGCCTTATCACTTGACCTTGAGAGGGCTAAGTGGATTATTAATTTCATTGAGCAACAGAACAAGCAATTGGAGGATAAACAAACAATCATGGAGCTGCAAACCATAAGGGAAAACAAGCAAGCAGCCAAAAGAAGGAAAGTTAAATTTACACCACTTGAGCAAGAAATCAATGCTGACCGGGAATCATGGCTAGAAAGGGTGAAAATTCACTTGGAGAAGCTGATTGAGAAGGCAAACAAAGAAAATAACATGATGCACCACATGGCTTATCACTACTTAGCTCGGAATAAGATTTGCAAGACAAGGGTAACAAACTTAAAAGCCAAGCTAAAGAGAGCCTTAAAATCCAAGAAGGAGCAAGATAAACTTAGAATCTTGGCTGAAGCTTCCTTGGCTCAGAAAAGCAATTGATAAGATTGCCTCCTGCCAATTTTGAAGCATTTTGGAGAAATTTTTGTCATTTTGTAAATTTTAATTACAAAGCACAGGAAATTTTCTCTGATGCGGCGTTGCGCATTGAGATTGTTGGGAATTTTGAGGAATGGCTTACATTTTTGGATTCGTCATCAAAAAATATGAAAACCCAGAAAATATCATGAATTTTGGAGGAGGTTTGGGTCACCTAAAGGGCAAAAAACACCTCAAAAATGCCCTCTCTGCCACTTTTTGGACCCACAGAAAGGAGTCTTGGCAGAACTGATGTTTGAAGGGGAAAATGGACACCAAATCCAAAAATTCTAGTTGTCATAGAAAGTAGACAGACAAAGCTTTCCAACATGCCATTTTGGAGCTAATTTGGTGAAGGGGAAGGCATTCAAAATTAGATTGGAAAAGGCACCGTGCATCAGGCAGATGGCGCTGCACATTAGGCAAAATTTTGCCAATTTTACTCAAAAACTCTGTTTTTTTCCTAGTTTTCTTCTAGTTTGACTTTTTCTCTCTTATGGTCAAATTCATGATGTGAAATGATGTAAATTGATGTAGTATGATGTAAAAATGATAAAAATTGACTTGATGAGGTAGATACATCAGTTGTAGGTGGTTTTGAGTTGAATGAATCAATTTCCTAGGTTTTAGAGGCAAGCTGTTCCATTGCCTATTTTTGTGTTCCTAGTTTAGATATGGTTGAAACCACCCCTCTTCTCATGGATTCGACCCTTGATGGATAGCACAGGTGGCTTGGAGGTCTATATCATGTATTTTCTTAGTTGTTTGTCAATGTTTGACTCTTGTGAATGCTTTGAGCATTATTGTACATCATTTCTACAGTTTGGCAAGGAAATAGACCAGGGTTTGCAACATTTTGTTGGATTCTTGTGGCAAGGTGACTCAGTATTTTTTTTCCTTCTGTGAATCAAGTTATCATATGTTTATGTGTGCCATTATCTTTCTCTTTTCTACTTAACTAAATGAATCAAGTATAAAGGTGGAAATCATTGATGTTGCAGTGCTCTACCTTAGGGTTTATTCAGTTTTAGATGTTTTCTATTGTCTGAAGAGGACTCATGAAATTTCCATGCCCTCTCCAACTCCTCACCAGTATTAAACTCTCCATTTCACTTAATTCAAAGTACTAATGCACTTGCCTTACCTTGCCCCACGGAACCCTCTGCAAAACTGAGCTCATTCCCCGAACCCAAAACTGCCTTTCACATCTGATCCAGCAAACCACTATTAAAATCTATCAAACTCTTATGAGCATATACCTAGCATAAAATTAGTTTTTATATTAGTCATCTAAAGCTTTATTTGCCATATTTTCCTGAGATTGACAAGGAGAGAGCCCTCTCCCGACCTGGTAGGGCTAGCTACCAGGTTAAGCGTGGTTTGATGTTACCCTAGACCTACGTTTCTCAGCTTGAGGTAGATTTAGGCAATAACACCACCATTATTGTATCTTCCTTTATTGGCACATATTTGCTCAGAACCCCTCCTCATAAAAGTACACCCTTCACCACTCTAGAAGGATCCCCACATGCAACCCCCATTGGAAGCACACACTCCTCTCCTCCAGACAATGAGACACCCATCAAGGTAGTTCTCCCTAGACTTCCCCATAGAGGACCCCTTTTCATATAACTATCTAGAATCATTTTTCGATGGCAGGTAATGTGCAGATGCCATTATTAGCTTCAATAAATCTACCAGATTTAATAAAGCTAACCAATGACCCGATCGTCCATGGCCAAAATTGGCCGAATATGCCCACCAATCTCTGTTCATATATTCCAAAGTTAAAAGGAAAATAGGGTGAAGACCTAGGGAACCATGTCATGAGTTTTCACTTGTGGTGTTCGTCTAATAGTATCACCGATGATACTATTAAATTACAACTATTTCAATGCACCCTAACTGGACCTACAGTGAAATTGTATGTCGATAAACCTTTTTCATCACACAAAGACTTTAGCTCATTATCTACAACTTTCCTCACCTTCTTCCAACTCCTAGTCCACCATGATTTGGGCTTGGAATTCCTCACTCACTTCAAACAAACACCCACTACTCACATCTCAGATCATACCCTAAATGGAAAAAACATCATAGCCTATGCAAAACCCATTTTGAAGATAAATTCCTCTTGGACTTAGTCTTGAGATCCATCACATTTGAAATATCTAAGGACTTGGAAAATTCATCCCCGAAGACCGTGGAAGAATCCATTAGTAAAACCCAATGGCTAGAGCCTATCTATTCCCACTCTAGGTACATTTATCATGTGCTCCTAGACACCTCGTGCCTGCAATCTTATAAAGAGATCCCAGGTGCATCCAATGTTGTTGATGGATTAATTGGGTCCATATCCAAAAATCAACACAACAATAACTACCAATACCATGATATTCATTCAATGGCCAAGCATTTGATGATATTAAAAAAACACCACCATTGAAACATATAGGGTATTATCATGGTCAACCCACACCTATGCAGAATATGGTCAACAAGGTTAACCAATATCAACCCCCTCAGGAGGCTCATATCTTACCCCACATGGAAACCAATACTCCTCTAGGAATATGGACATGATGTCCTCTTCCCATAATCCATACATTAACAATAGACAAGGAAACCAATATTCTCCTTTCCAAGCATAACAACAGAAAAACCCACCACCACAAAAAAATGCAAGGGTGAATCTAGCGCAACCTTCTCTCACTTCACAACAGTAATCAGAGGACCAACTGAATTCAACTAATCCTTCAAATGTTTATACAAAAAAACCAAAAAGTAAGCTAAAGGGAGAACCTGAGCAGGGGGCAACAACTAGCAGCAACCCCCATGAGTATCGGGAAGGGGAAGCCCTAACCAGAATCAAAACTAGGGAAAAACCAACAAAAACACACATAAATAAGGCAAGAACACAAGTCTACGAACTAATCATTCATGTGGTATTTATGGGTAATATGGTCATTATACCCCCCACTATCCTCGACTTCCTGATTTAAAAAGGATAAAAGACTGTAGGGAGCAAGGAGGTCAACAAAAAACAGTGATGCAAGACCCCTTCCCCCATCAGGGAGTAGTTAACACACAAAAACAAACTCCCCACCCTCATCCATTTGGAGGGAACCCCCATAACAATCCTAATTATTATATTTTCATGACAGGAGAGGATATCCTCATGCAAACTCAGAACCGTATTTATGAAGCTCCCCCAGAGTCCAATCCATCCACCTCGGCTACGGCGATACCTATAGGGTCATTAACCATCCCTCAACCTTCTCTAGAATCTATGCCTAAAATGGTCAAAGGGCCTTTACGACATGCAGGACACAACTCAAAAGATGCTCATAGATACAACATAGTCAATGAATTAACATAATCATCATTAGTTATGTCAGCATTAGAAGTCCTCCAAACATGCCCAACCCAATAGAAATCCTTACTTTCCTCTTTAGGCACAATCGACCCATTCGATTCTTGCCTAATGGTATTCGACTTGGACAAAGCTACTCCACAGCTACCATCATTCGTTGCTTTCCAAATCCCAGTCTTCGTCCAAACTATCAACATTCATCATTGCATCGTTAAAGAAGGGGCTTCCACATGTATCATGTCCAAATCCATTTGGTAGAAAATAGGATCCCCCGAGCTCAAGCCTTTCGACATTACGCTTAGAGCATATGACGAGCGACCCTCTACTCTTGTTGGTCTATACCCTAGCATGCTATGTAAGTTGGCTGGAAAAACCATGTTAATAGACATCGAAGTACTAGACGCCTAGTTGGATTACAACATCTTACTAGGCTGAAGATATATGTATTAGATGCTTGCAATTGCCTCATCGGTGTTCAGAATAATTATGTTCCCCCACGATGGAAAGATCATTACTATTGATCAACTCACATACTACGAGAAGGAAACCCTACCCACAGTGAACAACATTCTTCCCTTAGTTTCTTCCTCACACAAGTTGATCATTACTTAAAGTGAGCTCAACTCAGGCCATTTTAAGCCATCAACGCTTTTAGGGACATTACCAGGAGACCCTCCAGTGCTACAAGGACTTTTCCCAAACACTGAAGCACAAGAATGCGTGATGACTTCATCAAACACCACCCAAAGTCCATAACAAGTTCCCGACACCACACATCCTGCATTTTTTATTCCATTACTCTACCTCACAACATTTCAAAAACCCCTTTTTATACCCCCCACTCGACTTTGTCTCGCACCAAGCCATGGAAACCCTTACATTACCAAATATGGATCTTGCAATATCGGTCTAGTATTTGGTCCCCGTGACTATGTCGACTAATCCAGGACACATTCCGGTAGGAAATATCCCTGTACCTCTATCTTAGGAAACCACCCCTACTCGAAACTATCCTACTTCAACACCAACTAGGGTTGGAAAAAAGGATAAACAAAATGGTAAAAGTGAATAACCCTCAACCTCCTTTAGGGCCCTGCAACACTGTGCATTATGTGAAGAATTTTGGCACCCAACCCACATATGCCCTGAGTTAGATGAGTTAAAAACCCTCATTAATGCCTCTAAAATATCGGTAACCTTAGCTCCACCAAAAGGAGCAAAAACTATGCCTTTACATAACAAATAATTATGCACCAACCATGCATGCACTATATGTGAAAAACATGAGCACTACACTCATCATTGTCTTGATATCCCTCGATACTAAGAGACATTAAGCATGCTCATTCAAACCAACATTAATGAGCTGATAGAACTAGCCTAACCTCAAACGGACAATGGATGTAAGAACATCTTCTACATTCAAGAAGAAGCAACTATGATGCCCCAAAAAACCTTCATGCAACACACGAAGGCATCATAAACAACCAAACCCCTCCTTTGCTTTACCATGTGCTATATGTGATGACCCTACTCACCCAGTAAACCTCTACCCATAACTATGGACACGTTACCAAAACCAACCATTCAACTAGGTTTCTCAAAGAAGCAACCCTAGACACCAACACCATACATGTACTATATGCATGGAAAAACATCATAAGAGAAGGTTCCCCCACCTTCCTAGATTTCGCAAATCATTGAATTTCGTACGTCGATTCATGAAAAAAACTCTTACCTGGTGGACTCAAACACATAATCCACAAAACCCATTACCCCACCCAGAGAAGAATGACCTCTAGATGTCTTATGTGTGTTTGAGGAGAAATGGCAGCCAACAACAAAATTAGGCCCCCGTCATTTCACCTCCCATCACCATCACCAATCCAAATCAAGCCAAAAGTGACCCAAAACCATCTGGAAGAGAAAATCATCCATCACATGTGCCCTATGTGATAAACCCAACCATTTGATAAATAAGTGCCATGAATTGAGTAAGTTCCATGACATCTTCCGCTTCGTGGCCCAAATCCGCCACAAGCATCTCTCCAACCAAGTGAAAATCACAAGTTTTTATTGCCGCATCTTATCTCAATTATAGCAGACAAGGAATTGTTAGTATCTTCGATGGTTCCATGTAGCAATGGCAGTGCTAAAACCAATTCATACAAGCTCTTACCTAGCTCTCTCCGCGTGTATCCTCTGTACTATGTCTAACTGCAATGATAAGAACAACTCTAGAAACTTGCTCTGACCTCCTGTTGTAGCGGCTGCAACACCCTCCAAAATTTTGGCTTGCATCGAAATTTCAGAGCCTTCCTTGTGTTTTCCACTGATGGTTGTAAACACTCAAGCTCATTCCATGAGATCTTGTAGATTCTTTACACCTTTTTTCTTGTCTGATCAACAGACATCTTTTAGCATGTTGATTTATTTGTCATGATTGTGATCTTGTTCTGGTGATTTTGAAGGTTGGGCTTTGTGCGCATGAGTTGTCTTCACTCTATGAACACCATTCATACTCACACACAAAGTTGTAAGCACTGTTGTGCAAGTGTCATCACGCTCATTCTAAGGTCTATCTCAAGTGTCACACTTGTCACTCTTAACATTAAGATAGTCTCACTAAGCACATGTTTGTCTTGTTTGTTTGTGGTGTCATGTCATCGAGTCATGCTAATTGTTTTATCACAATGTCAAATATACACAAGTTCACTTTCTCTCGCACTTAGCCATTTTTCCTAAAAATATGTCGATTGGACAAACCTCTTAAACCAGACCTTGACTGAGCTACACTACACAGTCTCAATTCTCAATGACCCTACTCTGTTTCCCAAAACTGCGTAGTGATTGAGGTTTTCCTTTAGGACAAATGCACTATGAAATCTTAGAAGTGAGCAAGTTGTCTGTCTCCCAGAACTGCACACAATTTATCTCCAAGCCCAATCCAATCTGTGCTTCCCATAAGATCGATTATCAAGCCTCCCTCTCGTCCACCTGAAATTTGCACTGTGCTGTGACCTAGTGCTGAACTGCTCTACAAAGTTACGTAGACATGCCCAACTACCTGCCCTACATTACCTGCAGAAACTGTGCAGTCACGTTGAGTCAGGCCTCTGCTACCTTGCTCCACATTATTCCTAGAAATTGCACAAGCGTATTTGGCATGCCCTCCTGTTGGCTTACTCTGCACTATTCCTAAAATTTGTGTAGTTCTAATAGGTACACCTTCTATTTCCCTACTCTGCACTATTTCTGGAAACTGTGCGCTATTGCCTATCCCACACTATCTCTAAAAAATGTGCAATTATGACTAGCAGTTCCCTATAGCCTGATCATTCATTTCTCTGGAAAACTAAGCAGAATTACCTGCCAGTGCCCTCTACTGCCCTGCTCTATCTCCCTCCCAGAAATTTTGTAGATTCCCAGATAGACCACAAGTGACCCACTTAGTCCTCATCCTAAAAATTGCACAGAACTATCCAGTAGTTCCCCTCGATAACCTCCCTTGTCTTCATCCTAGGAATTGCACAGTTCTTCTTAGCTAGGTTCCACCTTGCAGTTATCACTGTTGTCCATTATTGCTCAATTCTTCCTACTAGTGACCTCTGCATAGTTTTTCCTAACAGTACTCTGGAGCTCCTCATCCTTGCCTGAGTTGTGCTCTATGTAGTTTCAGTGTCTTGTCCTCCCTCCTGGTCAACTGGACCCGAAACTAAAATCAATGCATCATGATAGAATAGGAGATTTTTTTTTGGATTTTATTTTGTCCCATCATGAGTGAATTGCAAGAACAACTGCATTGATGAAACATGGCGTGACGACGAACGTGATGAAGAAGGATTGCATGCTAGAAGTCTTTCTCATAGCTGAACGAATGTACCAATCACATTGATGAGGAAGCGAAAGGGATAAATTCACTGAACCATCAAGCAAATAGCAAGACCATCGAAGACCCCGCAACAATTTTCCATGCAGAGGTGAAGACACAACTTACCGAGAGCACATTCATCACTCAACAGCATAGCAGCTTGAGATGGACACCACAGTTAGCGAATACATGTCATTAGTGTCATGTTGAATTGTGTCATGAGTGTTCTCAGCCACATCACTACTATGGGCCATACTTGTTGTAATCAAATTTAATGTAAAGTGAAAGTCCAACGGACACACATATGAATTTGAAGAGTCATGTCAGTTCAAAAGTCATAAGAAGTTGAACGGTCATGAGGGAAGTTCAAGAGTCACAAGGGTCAAGCATCACCCTTGGCTATATATAACCCCTCATTGTATGAACAAAGGAGTTTTCACCTTTTCTTCTCCCACATAGCCTTGAGGGCCTGTAGTCTGTTCTTTGAGGAGCGAGGAGTAGCTCCAATGTCCCACTACTAGGGCTAGTGATGTATGGTGTACATATGTGTGTTGGAAATTTTTCTTAATTCAGAAGCTTATCTTAGTCAAGCATGTTTTTATGCATGTTTTGTATCCATTTGTAATACTATTCTTTAAAAGTTTGTAATGCATGTTTGCTTAACCTGTACTAAGATAGTTAAACTACTTCGGTTATTTTAGTACTTACATTGTTGAAGATGTGTTGTATTGTTTATAATTGTTGTCTTATCCGTGTGGACTACTCCGTAGGACATTAGACAAACCATTCTTGTTTTCCTTGGTTATAATGACCATCACCCTCATGTGGGCTACTCTACTAGATGGTGTACATGTTTTCCCTTGCACTTTGGTTTTAACAATTGTCACATCCATTGTGGACTAATCCACTTGATGCTGTATAGGCCCTTGTTGTTTTTGCATGTGTCTCTCTATGGGTGGTACTACTACCTCCCATCTAGAGGCTTACTTTTACCCTCTCCCTTACAATAAGAGGACCCAGACACAAAGTGACATTATGCACTCACCAAGCATACTCACCTTTCTTTCTTGAAGTTACAAGCATAACACTCTCATGTGATGAACGACAAGAGATAAGGAAAATATTTAAGATAATGGCAACTGGACCATCGTACTGGATGGGACTCCTACACCAAATGGCGTGAGGTCTAGTTGGGACTTCATACTGAGGAGATCCCTTGAATGTTGGCAGGTCCAGCATCGTCAACATTTCTAGTGCTAGAAGGAGGTCCACCAATGGTTTATGGTTGAATATCCTACCAACCCCACTTACCTATCATCTAGTCAAGTCAGTGACACAAACTCCTTCTATTCCACGCACAAATCTGAAGTTGGTTACTCACCTCCTAGACCTAAACAAGAAATTTCATATCATCACATTCGTGTTGTCCATCCCATCACCTGTAAGTTTTCTAAAGTTGTTGGACTAATTCCAGGAGTACACACTCTTCCCTCTTTGTAGAGGAAGCAACAGCCTACACCCATAGGAGTGGTAGTCTCATCTGCTGAAGAAGCAACCCTCACCACTCTTGAAGAGTTGGTAGAAGCTGTTGAAAATGAAGAGGAACCTCAAGTTTTCCTAGATGAACAAGAAGATAACATTACTCTTGGGCTCAGGTTTTGGAGGGGAAGGCAACGGAGCGGAAGGCAATGAAGGAGGTGGAGGTGGAGATGAACCAACAGATTCATAGTTTGAACCATCACATTCAGAAGAAGAGGACAATATGGCTGCTCAAAATCTGGAATGGATGACACAGGGCCCATTGGCACTCCCGGGTGTCTTATACAAGATGCCAAGACACACAGAGAAACTATTAACAAAGTATGATGCTGATAGAGAAGTGAAGGCAGAAGATCATCTAGGCACGTTCTACCTACATTTGCAGATGCTCGAGGTACATTATGATTATGTTTCATGTAGACTGTTTCCATGTACCTTGGATGGTAGAGAAACTGTATGATAGCACAACCTTCATGTCGACTCTCTTCAAAACTGGCAGGTGTTCAAGAGAATTTTCCTTGAGATGTTTGTTGAAGAAAAACCCCCCACCATGTTGTTAAAAGAGTTGGGTAATCTCAAGATGGAGTAGAAATAAAAAGTGAAATATTTTAACCATAGGTTTAATCGTATCTTGAACAAGATCATTGTAGACACCAAACCTCATGAATCCATCACATTTGACTACTACACATCCGCACTGTCGACCAACATTGCACAGTTCGTCAAGTGAGCTGCGAAACCAACACTTTTGGAAAATTTCCAAGAGGCAATTGATGTGGAGAAAGACCTGTGTGCTATTTGAGTCACTGTAGATGATGAACCAGCTAAGGACTCAAAAGAGATGGGAAGGAGGTTTCAGACTGCTGTGAGTAAGGTAAAGGAAAAGGAAGCAAGTGAAATTGAGAACCTTACTTATCTCGTCAAGTCCTTGACATCCAAAGTGTTCGAACTGAAGCAAAGGATGACCGAGATAGTTGTGAGTAGCAGTCCTCCCAGATTTGCGTAGAAGAAGAACGTGACATCACGTAGCAGCAGTAGCCACCTGACTAAATCTGCGCAGAGCTCTAACATTGTGCTCCACTTGGAAAAAATTGCGACGGATCACTTCTACATGGTCCATAAAGACAAGCATTTAGAAAATACTTTTCTAGAATGGAACCGAGTGATGAGCACCATGCCTACAAGGTTGACTTATCATTTTAAATCCAGTGAGTAGGTTCAGCCTAAGGATGAATATGAAGAGGAAGTTGTTGCATATGATGAAGCTCCAAGTTTTGGGCATGTAATCAACATGTATCAATGTCTTAACACTACCTAGTAGAAAAACACCGATAAGGAGCCTCCAAGCAACTGTCCGGCCCCAAAGAAGAACAATCGATACAATTTATGGAGTCAAAGGGGTCCTCAATGTTTTTGAGATATAGAGAGAAAAACTAAGACAACATCTGCTCAAAATAGTGGACCCACCGATCATCTCAACATAGAAAACACAAGGCAAGTCTGGGAAGACATCTACAACTAAAAGTACATTTGTGAGTAGTAAAGATAAAAGTAGCCCATCGGACAACATGAACACAAGTCTACCCCCGGACAACTCGATGAGTCTTCCCACTTTGGATTACAACATTTTTGATGAAATGAAAAATACTTGTGTGAACTGTTATCATTTAGAATTTTCTCTAGAAGTTATTAGAAGAAAGAAAATGACTGAGGTAACTACAAACCAACTTTTAAGCATAGGCTCTAGCCAACCTATGGCTCAAAGAGGGCTCTCTCTATATGATTTAGCTTTGTTTGCCAAGATTTTAGGCTAGTTCTAAATGTTCAGGGGGGTTTCTGATTTGTATTGAAGATTGGATGGTGGAATCCTTAAAAAAGATGGATAGAATGATGTCTTTAGACCATTGGGCTATGGAGTCAACATAAGGGCAACATAACTAGAATTAACTCACTAAAGGGAGTGTTAAAAGGGCAAGCTAGTAGAGTAAAGTGTAGGTCTTTGGGCCAGAGGGGTGAGATGGTCTTAACCAGGGTGAGAGAGCAATTAAGAATTCTCGTAATGGGATTAAAACAAGGAGCAGAGGATAATCAGAAACAAAGGGAAATTAAGAATCCTTTGCTATAGATTACAGAGAGACAACCTAAACTAAGGAGCAACTAGGAATTCCTTAACTTAGATATCAGTAGAAAACGTTTATATGCCTAATAGTTAAAATAGAGTGCAATTAAGCAAATTCTGAGATATCATTCCATGTTATAACATTCAGATTCAGATATACATTAAAGATTATGGAAAAACTTTAAGAAAGATAACAACAATATGATAAAATACTTGTCTACACTTCACTCTACACATGAATCCAGTGAAATATCTTGTCTTTGTTCATCAATCAAGCTTGCCAGTCCAGTGAGTGATACAAAAGCTTTACAGTCTTTTGATCAAGAAGTCTATAGAAATGTCTAAGAATCCACACTACATACTTCGAATTTTGAAGTATTTATACAACAGTTTATTACAAAATATTTCAAACTAACTAGAGATTTAATCTAGGAAATACGAATATCTTCTTGCAAGAAGATATAGACAGCTATTGAACTGCTTTCATGTTGTCTAATTTATTTTGGTGTTGCTGGCCTTTATGGTTTGGTTTGTAGCCATTTATGCTCTTTGTTGTTTGAAATTTCACGCTGGAGGCTGCATTCACTTTTGGCTTTCATCTGATACGCTTTGGCACTGATACTATTTAACCATGCTGACCTGGTTTTACCTTTTACCCTACTAACTGTACATTAACCTTTTACTACATTTTACTATAGTAAATCAGTCAATTTTTCCCATAATTTAAGATTAGGTAACTTGATTTTCAACATCCTCCTACATATCTCATTTCCCTCGGTATACTTAGCAAAAGTAGGCCTAGTGATGAATAGGTGTTTCACCTCATGCTAGAGGAAAAACAGGTTTTCAAATGTCTGGTAAAGAACTTTGCCTTTTGGCAATGCCTTTATTGATGATGTACTGGCCTATTCTTTAGCTAGCTCTTTGATTTTGTTGTCATAATCCTATTGTGTCATGAGCTTGTCATTTATGACCAAGGAATTGGGTAACCCTTTCTCTCTCAAAATTTGAAACTTGGTCGTAAATCTATCAACTTCTTCCTGCATATTTTGACACTTGTCCTCCAAGTTTATCATTAAGTTTCTCTTGGAAAGGACCTTTCTTACCTCCAAAATTGTTTCTATCCTATCCTCTATATCTAATTCTTTAAGTTCATACTTGTTTTTACTGTTGAGGAAGTGGATCAGTCTAGTTGCATCTTCAGGCATGTCTCCTAGTTCTTCCTTGATGTTTTGGATAGCTTCTATAGCTATCTTTATCAGGTCTATCTGTTCAAAATTACTTGAATGGATGGCCAACTATCATTGACAAAGTCAATGATATTGGCCCATAATAGTTCCTTGCCTTGACCAAGGGGTTCCTTTAGTGTTAGCTCTTTCTCCATGGCATTTAATCTTTCATTCATTCTGGTGGATTTTGAACTTCTTCCCTCTGCATGATCTTGGCAAGCTTGTAATTTGTTTCCAAGCCTGTCACCTGTTCTTTTAGTTTGTTCATTTCTGTAGCCTGAATAGACATTTCCTTCATGGCTTTGACCAACTCTGCTGCTTTTTCTCTTGATGCATCTGTTGTTGATGTAGACTCTGTTGAAAATAGTTGTGTTGTAGGCATGGGAGTTGTGGGAGCCAATGAGGCTTCTAGCATTGAAGGGACTACCGTTGAGACCGTTGGGATGACATGTGGAGATGTAGTGGAAATATCAATTTGCTTCAATTGAATTAAAGTGTCTAATTCTTTCTCTGTCTCATTTAAATGATCATTAATTTTTAGGACTAAGTCCATCAACTCTTCATGTCTGGTTTGGGTCTCTAAGACCTCTTGTGTTCGGGGATGTTGCGGCTGAGATATCTTCAATTGTTTTTTTAGTGCAACAATGTCATCATTTTTCTTCTTTATTAGCTGTTCAGTGGCTTTGATATCTTCGAGATCATGTCCCAATTCAATTACTAAGTCTTCCAAAGACTTCATTATAGTATCCTTGGCCTGTGAGGAGGTCTTCTCTAATTGATATTAAGCTGAGATATTTCTCAATGAGTTCTGTAACTAATGAAAAGCTATGGCTTTACCTGTGAGGGTGGAGTATATCATCTCTCTAGCCTATTTGTGCAATTAAATTTTGTCTATGGGATGAATATCCATTGCCATCACTTCAAAATCAACTCTCTTGAAATCTGCTAATGTCCTTGGCTATTGTGCAGTGGTTTTTATGAAGGACATCTATAATTTTCCCTCCTTGATGTCAAAAGTTGACATCAACCTTGTTTGATTGGTAGGTGTGAGTTTGAGATATTGAGCATAAGTTTGGGCCTTTAGTTTCTCATTTCTCATCTTGATCTCTTTATATCCTTATCCTTATCAGCAGGCCTACTGAATGAGGATACCTCTACACTTAGCTGTCTTTCCAAAATCTGGGTCTGTGATGTGGATGGCCCCTGTGTTTCCTCAGATAGAGTTGTGCCTTTACTTCTATCCAGCTTAGTATCAATTATTTCTACTGAGCCTTCTGTGTCTTCCTACTCTGAAATAGGATTTAGCCTGTCTTTTCCTCTGACTGGTCCCATTTTGTACATTTTATGTGCCCATTCCTAAACTTGAGGCTTCCTCCCTAGTCCTTTTGGGGTTCTTTTCCTCATTCCGAGGAGTCTGCATGATAGGAAGGGTGCTCATGGCTGGCTCTTGCTATTCAGGTACCTGCAGAAACGAGCTCTCATCAAACTGTCTTTCTAAGTCACATAAGGCATTCTCTACATCTACCTTTGTACTGTCTCTGTCTACAAGAGTGTTTTCCACCCACTCAGATTTATTTGCATATCTTTCTATCTCTAGTATGGGGTGGTGAATATAAGTTCCCAACTTGGCCTTCTTTCTCAATCTAGTCATAAATTCTTGAGGGTCATTCCTCCACATGAAACTCTTTTGGAACTTCATTTGCTGCAAAATTTGGTCTGCCTCCTTCCCTGCCTCTCTAGAATTGCAGATGAAGGGGCCTAACTATTTTTTTACTTTGAATTGTGATATTTTCTTGGCCGAGACAAAATTTATCTCATCAAAGTTCATTATCTGTCTATAGTAATCTAGAGAAAATAACCTCATGTGGAGGTCTTTGGGTAGTTTATATGGTGCAAGCTAGCAACCATAAATCCTTATCTTTGTGTAGTTTTGGTAAAGGTACCAATCTCCCACTTTTCTTTTTTTAGACAACTGAACGACCCTTTTGATCTCTAGACTTATCCTGGGTGGAGGGCTTCCTTTCAGCATAGCCATGACTGGATGAACAAAAGAATCTATGAAAATTGAATAGGTATATGGTGACTCAAACTTATGGAATAGTGGGGTCCAAAAAATGACAGACCTGGGATGGCCTTTGGTATCTAGCATCTGGAGGGGAAAAGGAAATCTATCTGGCTGATAATATAGGAACATATGGTAGAGGACAGATGAGTATTTGAACACTCTTTCATTGTGCATGCTGGTCAACTATTCATGCATTCTCTCAGCTATGAACTCAGCATATTTGTACAAAACAACAGGAGGTTGTCTTGGGGTATAGTTTGACATGAAGGCTAGGATAAGTTCATCAAAAAATTCATCAGTGGAGTAGCCTAGGACACATGATATCATTGTGATTATTTGTTTGCCCCTTTCAAAGAACATGGAATAAAGATATGGGGGGGGGGGGATTTTAGGAATGTGTTGCAAAATTTTTGGAGCTCACGGTAGCTGCAGAGGTCGAAATGAATCTGGTACATATTGAAAGGTTGAAGGGGGTCTCTGCAACTTTCTTTGGGGGTGAATTTGGAGTTTAAATGGAGAATTCGGCGTTTGAAGGAATCACACTGGTTCATAGATAAAATGAGTGAAAAAGGGTGAAAAAGGGCTTCTCAGCCTTTTATGGAGCAACGGTTATTTTTTGGAGGTGATTTTGAATGAACAATAGGTGGTTTGGCAAGTTAAGTAGGGAGGCAGTTTCTCAGGCCATCACACCGCTTATGAGGCGAAGCCAGTTTTTGGGAGGGGTCACCCGATCTACTCTAGAGTGTGACACATAACAAAGGAGAGGTCGGGAAAAACCACTTTATCAAGTAGGTAATGTTCATCCATCGGGCGTGGTCGATATGGTTGTGGACCATTGTATGAACGGGAAGTTGATCTAATGGTAGTTGGGCAACAAACTTGCGCAAAGGAAATGAATGAGAGTTTAGGGGGTGCCCAGGGGCCTTAATTATGGCATTTTGTGATTAGCGTGGGGTTAATCACAAGGTTAGGGGATCGGGTGGAACTTCATGACGGGATTAACTTAGATTTACTGGGATTTGGTAAATTAAGTGGGTTTTGTCGAGGTATGGGGTAAATGTATTAGTTTCTATTAAAATTAAGGGTTGGGGGTATTTACATAGGGATTTAGTTGATATACGGGAAAAAGGCTTTCATCGGGGAGTTATATAATAAAGTTAAAAATTAATATGAAAAGTGATGAGCGGAGTGACCATATCCTTAGCATAATGAAAAATATGCGCATTTTATTTCATACATTTGGCACTTAGGATAAAGTACCTTTTGTGGGTTTTTTGGTGAAAAGGGATTTACATGGAGTTTTTTTTACTTTTCCTAGGCAAAAGAGTTTAAACATAGGAAAAGGGGGTTTTATTAGGGAAATGAATGGGGAATGGATTTTATAAAGGGGATTCTAGCACTTGATGTCCTTATGTCATTAAGCCGAGGGTTTGGTCCCTCCAAAAGTTAGAGAAATGCTCTGAGCCTCTTTGACTTGTAGGATTGAAAGTACTAGAACATACTTGTGGATAGGAAATTAGTAAGTAAAGGGGAAAAATGAATGAGGGGAGTTAATCACATTAACTTTCAAACCTTTGTTTTTTCTTTCACAATTGATCATACATGTTGAAATATGTATCTAAGCATGATGCATGTGTTACGATCCAACTAACTCTGTAGTTCAACAACCTTTCTTCTACTTACCCATTTCATACCCTAACATTTTTTCTTCATTTATTTGGGTGCACTTAGGCTAGCAAAACCTTATTCTATCTTTTCTGTAATAAAACAAACTATCTATTTCTAACCTTATATCATCCAAGGGCTCAGATTAAACTAATGAGCTCCTTTTATTTTCTCTACCTATCTAATGATCTACTAAGATTAAACTATTTGGTCATATTTTATTCTATAACCATAAACATAAAATTCAAAGCATGATATAATCAAGATTAAACAGTTTGATTACCATGTATTGTGGCATGAAGAACAAGCTGCACACAATCATTATTATGCATAAAAGTAAATAGTAGTGGCATTTAGATTTGCTCACTTTCATGGTCTCTTTTTGTTTTTTGGGGTTCATATATTTTCATTTTTTGACCTTTTCTCATTCTTTTTGTCTTTTCATTTTTCTTTTAGCACATAACCTCTTTACATTTTTTTATTTTTTTAATATGGAAAAAATTTGCAGAAAGAAAAGGTAAGTACAATATTACAAGGCTTAACCTTAGTCATTCAAAATTATGACTCCTATTGGTATAGGAACCTAACAATGGCTCCACTTGGAGATGGCATTTTCTAGTGAAATGTCAAGAACTTTAAAGATCAGTGGCCTTTGAACTATTGATGATGTTACCTTGCAAAGTGTTCCTCTATGCATCTGCATTATTGATACTTATGACAGTAAATCTTTCAAAGCTTAGGGCCTTCTCTTTGGGCTTCAACTTCAAAAATCACCATCCAATCCAAACTAGACTTTTGAAAATAGAATATGTACAGATGGGAAATGAAATTTAGTAACTTGTTTCAAAGTAATGTTTTAGCATCCGACCGTTCACTGGCCCACCTTCTGCGTCTGTACCATCGATTTCTCTCAGGAAGAAAGCATTATTTCCTCTGCAAGCATAAATGACATAGGGACATTTCCATAGGAAATCAAATTTCCAATGTTTACTTTTTCTTCCTTCCTTGAGTCCCACTTAAGCACCTTGTCACCAAGGTAGAAATCTTCAGCCTTGGTTCTCTTATCAAAAATATTTTTAACCCTTTCCTGCACAACTTGAGACTTGATGTAGATCTCTTCTCTAGTTTTTGTAGATGAATAGTTTGATTGATTCTTCTTTGAATGCTATTTGTTTCAACTTGCAATTCTTGAAATATATTCATTATTGGTACTCCCAAAGAGGATGGAAAGACAACTTCCATCCCATAAACTAGTTGATAGGGAGAAGTACCAATTGATTTCTTAGTAGTCATTCTATCCGCCCATAAGGCATTAACTAGCTTTTTATTCCAAGTTTTCTTATTTTCCTCTAGTAACTTCTTGATGATGTTTACCAGGATTTTGTTTGAGGATTCTGCCATTCCATTACCTTGAGGGTAATAGGATATAGAATGGCCGAGGGTGATATGGTATTCATTGCAGAAATATATCATTCTTTTGGATTTAAAGGCTGCTACATTATCAATAATGAGCTTAGTTGGACATCCAAATCTTGATAGAATATTGGTTTCAAGGAAGGCTATGATAAAATTGTCTGTGGCTTGCCTTGAAGGTATGGCCTCTATCCATTTTGTGAAGTAGTCTGTGGCTGTGAGGATCCATTTGTGCTGGGCAGAGGAGGGTGGGTGAATTTCACCAATGAGGTCTAAACTCCATTGTTGAAAAGGTATTTCAGCAAAGATTAGCTTGAGGGGTAAAGGTAAAAGCTTTTTCTTCCCCTCAAAAATTTGACATTTATGATAGGAGGTCACATATTTTTTTACATTAGCAAACAAGGTAGGCCAGTAGAAACCATCTCTAAGGATTTTATCTACAGTGGTCTTCCAGTAAAAGTGTCCTCCACAGTCACCTGCATGAAACTCTTACAAAACTTTGTCAGATTCATCTTTTAATAAGAAATTAAGAAGAATACCTTCATGATTTCTCCAAAACAGAGCATTGTCTAAAATACAAAATTCCAAGGATTTCATCTTCAAAAACCTGCTTTTAGTCCTAGATGATTTAGGAGGAGCTTGTAAGTTCAGTAAAACATAAGTAATATTAGCATACCAAAGTGATTCAATAAATGCCCGACTGATTAGTGGAGTCATTATCTCCTCTTCATTATCTATTGTTGCAATAAAGTTTATATCCAAGGCTTGACAATTTGATTAAGCCATGAGCTTGGCTAAACCTTGGCCCTTGATTAACTTAGTAGGTTTGATTTCTATATCGTACTCTAAAATAGTAGAAATCCACTTTCCCCTCTTTCCATCAGGACCATCCTCAGTTAGGATGTCTTTGACTGCAGAATTTGGAACGTAGGCTACTATATGAGAATATAATATGTATACCCTAAAGTCCTTAATGGCTTTGCCTAAAGCCAATGCTTTTTTTTCCATTATGTTGTATTTCAAGGGGGCATCTCTCAGGGCTTTGCTAAAGAAAGTGATGGGTTGTTCATAGCCCTGGTCATTTTTCCGCAATAGAATTGTAGCAATTGTGTGTTTCAAAGCAAAGGAAACCAAGATGAAATCTCTGTCAAATTTAGGATTGATTAATGTAGGTGTTTTAGTTAAGGCCAGTTTAATGTATTCAAAGGATTTTTTAGCCTCAACAGTCCATTTTATGGTGGAATCTTTTTTCAGCGTGTTGTTTAGTGACCTAATTAACTCTGCTAGATTAGATATAAATCTTCTAAGAAAATTAATCTTTCCTAAAAAAGCTTGTAACTCTCTAATGTTCCTAGGGTGTTGTATTTGCAAGATGGCTTTTATTCTTGCAGGGTCTATTCTTATACCGTCTTTTGAAATTATGTGACTTATCAAAATTCCTTCTTCTAACCCAAACAAAGACTTTTTGGGGTTCAAGGAGATCTTGAATTTCCTACATTTAATAAAAACTTGTCTTAGATGATCCAAATGTTGATTGTTATATTTTGAAAATATAGTAATATCATCTAGATATATTACAAGGAAATCATGAATTTCTTTTGTGACAGCTATATCCATAGCCCTATGGAAAGTAGCTCCTACATTCATTAGCCCAAAAAGGGATTTTCACATACATAAATGTGCCCCAAGGAGTAGTAAAGGTAGTTTTGGGTTGGTCATCAGGATGAACCAAGATTTGATTGTAACCAGAAAACCCATCCAACAATGAGATTCTGGTTGATCCAACTACCCTCTGTAAAATGTGGTCCATTTTGGGGAGAGGATAATTGTCTTTTAGTGATACTTTGTTAAAGTTTTAGAGATCTACACAGAGTCTGATCTCACTAGTTTTCTTTCTAGTTGGCACCAATTTTGAAACCCGATTAGAAAATCCGATTGCTACAATTATTTTGGCATCATACATCCTCTGAATTTCTTTTTCAATTGCAGGTAATAAGACATGATTGATCCTTCTAAGTTTTTGTTTGAAAGGCTTTTGATTTTCTTTAATAGGAATTGTGTGCTGGATGATGTTGGTGTCATAGGATTTAAGGTCCTGATAACTCCAAGCAAGGATATCCTGAAATTCTTTCAACAACTCAATGTAATTTACTTTTTCAGTTGGAGGTAATGATTTTGAAAGTTTGATCAGTTTAGGATTTTCATTGGTGCCTATATTACATTCCTCTATATCAGACCTTAATGGTTCCATTTTAGGTTTCCTAGGAACATCATTTGAATCAAATAAATCTTCCAGAGGGGTTAATCCCTTAGGTAAGAAGTTATCCTTGAGATTAATTACTTCGGTTTCTTCACTGATTATTTCATCAATCTGAATTTGCTCTAAGTTATCTACATCTAATTTAGTTGGGTTGAGTCTACCTAGTTCATCACCTTCTATCTCATTTATTTCTATCTTATCCTCAGTTTTAGGATCTATGGATGTATCAGTGTCTATATTGTTATTTACGAACTCTTCTTCTGAAAGTAAAAAGTTATTTATCTGTTTGTCATTAGAAAATATTTGCCAATTCTTCAAATTATCTGGAATCGCAGGCCTATGCCTAACTTCAGAAGTGTATTGATGGTTAGGTTGGAAGGGTATTTTGCAAGTGTTGACAAACATTGCTAAACTACGGGCTTGCATATTGTGTTTTCTAGGGATTACTGCAAGCTTTGCTTCTAGGAAAGTGTTAATTACTTCTACAATAGTTCCTCTATAACAACTTAATCTAGGGTCCTTTGTCACATATACAAAATCAATCTGTTTTATAATTAGTCTGGAGTCTCCCATGACAAAAACTCTTTTAGCTCCTAGATTCCTAACTAACTTAAGACCTAAAATTAATGCTTCATACTTGGCCATATTATTGGTACATTTAAAATTCAATCTATATGCATGGCCTTCTGAGTGATTATTTTCCAAATTATATATCCACACTCCTGCTCCTGCTCCTAACTTATTGACTGACCCATCAAATTCTAGATGCCATAATATCTCATGATCATAATTTTCACTATCTGGTGACACAAATTTTTCATCATTTCTAGTAGTTTGACCATGTTGTTCATTGAAAAGTTCTGTAGTTTGGTTAATTTCATTTTGTGTAGAAACTGCAATTTTTTGTTCTGTATTAGTATTGTCTAAAAAAATTTCTTGTGTTTTATCAACATTATACAGGATAAAAGAATCGATATCTAAGTGTATGGAGGAGATGGGAAAGTTTTGAGGCCGATCTTGGCTACTTACCATATATTTCATTAAGGTTTCTCGGTATAATTTCTGAGGTTGTCCAAAAATAGATATTATTGCATATGACATATCTAGTTGTAAGGATCCCTGAAGTTTGGCTCCCCATGATCTAGATAACAACATGCCATACTTTGGTGGGATGCTAGCAACTAAAATATCCATAAGGATGCTTTTGGCAGGGTATTGGACTAAAGTGACACACAGGTGTTTAAACAATCCTAGACACTGTACCTGACTGGAGTCAAATGAGAATAAGTCTTTGTAAGGCCTTGTAATGTCTAGGTTTAATTTATCCATCACTGATTTGGGCATTATGCTGTGAGAGGCCCCTAAATCCACCATTGCATTGTGTAGAATTCTGTCATGGATACTAAGGCTAATGTAAAAAGGTGTAACACCTCCTTCTAATGGTTTGCCATTAACATGTGGAACAAATATAAGTTCTGGTTGGTCATCAAACAGGTTGACTGAATCCTCATTTTCAGCAACGTTTAAGGTCTGGTTTATCTGTGATTTGTAAGTTTCATTCTTGACTAGTTCTGTTAAAGGAATTGAAATCTTTAGCTTTGCTATCTCTGCTCCCAGATTGAATGGCAAAGAGACTTTCTCTGTTTGAAGGTTTTGAATTTTTGCAGTAGGGACTTAAGTTGGCTTGTCTTATTTTCCTTTATTAGGGATCTCCTTATGTGGATTTTCAGATCTGATGTTTTGAGCTTTTTCCACTGGTTCCTTAGGTGGAATTGAAGTGGATGGCGTATCAACAAAAGGTTGATCAGAGGTTATGTCTACAATTGTAGGGCCAAAAGGATTTGGGTTCTGCCTAGGGAGAATTTGGAGGATTTTTGAAATAGGGCCTTCTTTTATTTTCTTGGGTTGACTTTGCACTATTTTCTTGGCTTGGTCAGGGACATCAGCATTCTTTTTGCTTCTTAGATTATACTGTTTATGTACTTCAAAAATGGCAGAATCATATCCTTGTTTGTAAGCAAATGATTCTCTAGACTATATTTGTAATTGTTGCAACATATGTAGTTGTTGCTCATCTTGGGTTAAAAAAACAGTGTCCTCATCATTTATTCCCATTAGGTTAATTTGTGTATCTTGTTCTGGATCTTCTGGATGGGATGTCTGTGCATAATTTTCTTGAAAAGGAGGCCTAATGTTCTGATTCAGTCCATTTTTCCCAATGTTTTGATTTTGATTTTTTCTAAAATTTGGGTTTCTAAACGAAGGTACTTGTTGGTTATCCCATTTGGGTTTCCTTTCTATGTTCTCTATTCTATCCATTAGTCTTTCCATACTTTTGGCTAAGATATCTATTTTAATGTTAGATGGTGAAGTTTCATCCTTAGTAGTTCCTCTTTTTTCATTTCTGACTCTAGCCCTTTTAGCTAACAAATTAGCTTCGACACTAACAACTACACTTTGCATTTCTTCTAATGTTAGGGGGTTTCTTTCCCTAAGTTGGTATTCCATATCTGTGTCAAAACCAACAGGGAACTTTATTAATGGCAAGTCAGGTGGGGGTCTAAGATTAACTGGGATGGCGTTATATATATTAATGAATCTAGTGCAGTAATCTTGAACAATTTCATTAGGTCCTCTAATAATATTCTCATATTCTAAAAGGATTTGTAGGGGATTCTTTTTCTTTTCCCATCTGTTCAAAAATTGTTGGTGAAATGCATCTAAACTATCAATACTATTAGCTGGCAATGCTATAAACCATTTCCTAACATCACCAGCTAAAGTTTGGGAAAAGAGTCTCATTTGAACATTATATGTGTCAATCTCATGCAACTCAAAATAATTTGTTATCTTGTTGACATGTTATTGTGTAGTATAATGTCCTGTGCCATCAAATTGAATAGTTTTACTTTGGTAGTCTATTGGCATAACACCAAGTTGGGCAGGTAAACAAGAGGATCATATCTATTTTCCATGGCTATAAGCTGGGAGGGGTTAAGATGTGGGGTTGAGGCACTTAGAGATAATGTAGTGGTGGATGAAGAACTAGGACTAGTGGGTGATGGATGGGTAATGATAGGTTGGTGAGGGAGAGTAGGTATAAATGGTGGTGAATAATGGACATCAAAAGGTATTATTGATGAAGTTAAAGGGAACAAAGGTGAACTCAAAGTAATGAACGATTGTTTAGAAAGCTCCAGGGCTGTGGCAGTATTAATGGATGATTGTGATATTTCAAAATGTATTCATCAATGGATTTGTTAGCTTGTTGAACTTCAAGGTCTGCAATAAAATCAGGATCTAGAATAGTTTCACTGAGTGCATTTTTGGATTTTGTTCTAAATAATGAAAGATAAAATGGCACATCAAAGGGAAGTTCTTCTAAAAATAACCACTCATCAAGACATGAATTAGCTTTAATTAATGGTATCTGGTAATTGAACTTTCTTCTTTTCTGGATTTTCTTGAAATTAGGTTAGGATTATCAACTACTGGCATAGGTTTGGGTCTCGATTAACCCTAGTAAAATGAGTCTTCTTGGAAGCCAAAATTTCAACTTTTTAAATTGTGTTTGTGAGATTTTCAAAATAACTTCTAACAAATGACTTTAAGAGGCTCAGAATGTAGGTTTAGAATTTTCTTAAAGCTTTATTAGGATTGAGGATTCGATGTCCCCAGTGGAGTCGTCACTATGTTATCACTCAGAATTTTCTCTGGAAGTTATTAGAAGAAATAAAATGACCGAGGTAACCACAAACCAACTTTTAAGCATAGGCTCCAGCTAACCAATGGCTCAAAGAGGGCTCTCTTTATATGATTTAGCTTTGTTTGTTGGGATTTTGGGCTAGTTCTGAATGTTCATGGGGGGTTTTTGATTTGTATTGAAGATTGGATGGTGGAATCCATAAAACAGATGGATAGAATGATGTCTTTATACCATTGGGCTATGGAGTCAACAGAAGGGTAGCAAAACTGGAATTAACTCACTTAAGGGAGTGTTCAAAGGGCAAGCTAGTAGAGTAAAGTGTAGGTCTTTGGGCCATGTTAGGTTCCTATACCAGTAGGAGTCATAATTTTGAATGACTAAGGTTAAGCCTTGTAATATTGTACATACCTTTGATTTCTACAAATGTTTTCCATATTAAAAATTAAAAAATGTAAAGAGGGTATGTCCTAAAAGAAATATCAAAGGAAAAAAAGAATAAGAGAAGGTCCAAAAAATGAAAATATATGAACCCCAAAAACAAAAAGAGACCATGAAAGTGTGCAAGTCTAAATGCCACTTCTATTTACTTTTATGCATAATAATGATTGTGTGCAGCTTGTTATTCGTGCCACAATCCATGGTAATCAAACTGTTTAATCTTGATTATATCATGCTTTAAATTTTATGTTTATAGTTAGAGAATAAAATCTGACCAAACAACTTAATCTTGGCAGATCAGTAGATAGGTAGAGAAATAAAAGGAGCTCATCAGTTTAATCTGAGCCCTTGGAAGATATAAGGTTAGAAGTAGATAGTTTGTTTTATAAAATAAAAGGAAAGAAAAGGGTATGCTAGCCTAAATGCACCCAAATAAGTATAAAGAAGAATAAAATGTTAGGGTAGGTAATGGGTAAGTAGAAGAAAGGTTGCTGAAGTATAAAGTTGATTGGATCAAAACACATTCATCATGCTTAGACATATGTGCTAATATGTATGATCAATTATGAAGGAAAAAGAAAAGGTTTACAAGTTAATTTAGTTAACTCCCCCTCAATGATTTTTTCTCCTATACTTACTAATTTCCTATCTACAAGCATGTTCTAGTACTTTTAATCCAAGTCAAAGAGGCTCAGAGCATTTCTCTGACTTTTGGTGGGACCGAACCCTCGGCTTAATGACTTATGGACATCAGATGTTAGAATCTCCTTCATAAAAGTCATTTCCCTTCATTACCCTAATAAAACCCCTTTTCCTAAGGTTAAACACCATTTGCCTGTGAAAAGTAAAAATCCCATGTTAAGTCCCATTTTCACTCAAAAACCCACAAAAGATTTTATCCTAAGTTAAGTGTATGTTAAGGAAATTTACAAATATTACATTACACTTAATACTATTTTCATCTCCGCTCATTTCATTTCATATTAATTTCTAATTTAATTATATAGCTCCCATAATCCCTTGTTTCTCCTATATAAATAAATCCCTATGTATTATCCCCACCCATATTTTAACTATAAACTATAGTTTTATTCTATTCCCCCTGATGAAATCCACTTAACCCATCAATTCTTTGCAGGGTTAAGTTAAACCTTCATTAAAACCTGTCTGATCCCCTAACCCCATGATTAACCCCACAATAATCACAATCTTCCATAATTAAAGTCCCTAGCACCCCCCCCCAAACCTCCATCCATTTCCTTCGTGCTAGTCTGCCACCTGTCTACCATCTAATCATCTGCACCCAAATCAAACAGAAAACAGCCATATTGGCCACACCCAATGGCTGATCGTTACCCGCCCAATAAAGTGGTTTTCCCTCGAACCCCAAATGCCACGTGTCAGGCGCAGAGGTAGATCAGGTGAACCCTCCTCAATACCACCTTTGCCACAAAAGCAGTGCGATGGCTTGGAAAACTGCCTCCCTCCATAAGACAAGACCATCACTATTCACCTAACTAATCCCGCACCAAATTTAAAATGTTGCTCGTTAAAACCCTGAAAACCCTCATTTTCATTCCTTTTGCACCGTTTCACAATAAAACCTATCAAACCCTTTCGGCGCCACCCTGAACCTCTGCAACACAGTTTGACCTCCGATTACTTTCAAAACATTGCCACGACTCCTTCCTTAGACATCCCTGTGCAATAAAGCCATAAATTGCCTTTCCTGCCAACCTATGTTTTCTTAACGATTGTTATATTTTGTAGGTAATTAACAGAAGACCAGACCTTGGATAAACAATTTTGATACTAGTCACAAAACTTGTTTACTCCAAAACTCGAAAGGAAATCTATTAAAAAACCTTCATTCAGAAAAAGAAAATAGTTATACATGGAACATAGAAAGAAATCATTCACACAGAGACATTGACTATTAAAAAAAAGGAACTAGACAGAGCATACAATCAAAAGACAAACGGATTAAACATACATAAAGTTGATCAATATCCATTACCATATGTTGATATATATAAAAAACTAAATGATTTACTGTTGAAATACACAGTAAAAAGTTAAATTATACAATAAAGGTAAAAACACAGTAAAGGATATTGAAAAGTAATCAAAGTAAAAGTGTATCAGATGAAAGAGTATCACTAAAAGTGTATCAGATTGAAAAATCAAAGTGAAAAAAGATGAAATCAGAATAGAAATGGTACATTTTCCAGAAATTTCTTATTTAAGTCATAATTTTGCAGAAACTATTGTGGCCAATCCAAGATGAATTTTGAGAAACTCGAGGACGTTTGTGTTCCTAAAATGCCAATATACAAAAACCTATCTCACATTTTACATAGGTATTACAAAAAGGGAGATAAATGCATATCTTCAGAGCGTATTTTTCGGACTGTGCAAAGTCTTGTTTTTGACATCTTTTTTAGAGAATATGGTGAACAACTGGAGCTGAATTTTAGGAAACAAAAAGAGGTTTATCTCGATAACATGCTTATCTAAAATAACCTCTTTCACTTTTTACATATCTATCTTGGATTGAGATATAGAAAAGCATCACTCGACCCTAATTTTGTAGAATTTCTGGGGAAAAATGTACAAAGGAGGGATGTAGTTAGTGACTTGAAAGCCTCATCACCAATTAAGAGTTTCTATCAAATTCGAATTTCTCTTCTCTGTCACCATCAATCCATAAATATAGTACCAAATAGATTAATTAGTTTTGAGCGTCCTTTATTTAAGTTCTATTATTGTAAAACAGTTGGAGATATTTGTAAAACCAATCTTAATATCTTTTCAAGATATTTTAGTTTAGAATTTGTATAAATACTTCTTCATTTGAAGTATTTTGGTATGGATTCTTAGAAATTTCTATGAACTTCTTGATAAAAAGACTGTAAATTTATTGTATCACTGACCGGACCAGCAAGATGGATTGATGAATAAAGATAAGATATTTCACAGGATTCATGTGTGAAGTAAAGTGCAGACAAGTATTTTCTCATCTTGTTGTTATCTTTCTTAAAGTTTTTCCACAATATTTAATGTATTTTTGAATCTCAATGCTATAACTAGTACAATATCTCAGAATTTGTTTAATTACACTTTATTTTAATAGTTAGGCATTTAAATGTTTTCAACTGATATTTAAGTTAAGGAATTCTTAATTGCTCCTTAGTTTAGGTTGTTTCTTGCCAATCCATACCAAAGGATTCTTAATTTCCCTTTGTTTTGATTACCCTATATTCCTCCTTTATTTCTCGGTATTATAATTATTAATTGCTCTATCACCCTAATTAAAACCATTTCACCCTCCTATTCCAAAGACCTACACTTTACTCTGCCAGTTTTCCCTCTGAACATTTCCTTTAGTGAGTTGATCCAGTTTGGCTGCCCTTCTATTGACTCTATAGCCCAATGGTCTAAAGACATCATTCTATCCATCTGTTTTAAGGATATCACCATCCAATCTTCAATACAAATCAAAAACCCCTCTCAACATTCATAACTAGCTTGAATCCTAGTAAACAAAGTTAAATCATACAAAGAGAGACCTCTCTGAGCTATAGGTTGGCTAGAGCCTATGCTCCAAAGTTGGTTTGTGGTTACCTCAGTGATTTCTTTCTTTAACCTTGAGAAAATACTGAGTGATAATGGGCCAGAGGGGTGAAATGGTCTTACCCAAGGTGAGAGAGAAAATTAAGAGTTCTCATATCGGAATTAAAACGAGGAACATAGGATAATTAGAAACAAAGGGAAATTAAGAATCCTTTGCTATATATTACGGAGAGACAACCTAAACTAAGGAGCAATTAAAATTCCTTAACTTAGATATCAGTAGAAAACATTTATATGCCTAACAGTTAAAACAGAGTGCAATTAAGAAAATTCTGAGATATCATTCCATATTATATCATTCAGATTCAGATATACATTAAAGATAGTGGAAAAAATTTAAGAAAGATAACAACAATATGAGAAAATACTTGTCTGCACTTCACTCTACACATGAATCCTGTGAAATATCTTGTCTTTATTCATCAATTCAGCTTGCTGGTCCAGTCAGTGATACAATAGATTTACAGTCTTTTGATCAAGAAGTCTATAGAAATGTCTAAGAATCCACACTACATACTTTGAATTGTGAAGTATTTATACAAAAGTTTATTACAAAATATCTCAAACTAACTTGAGATTTAATCTAGGAAATACAAATATCTTCTTGCAAGAAGATAGAGACAGCTATTGAATTGCTTTCATGATGTCCCATTTATTTTGGTACTGTTGGCCTTTATGGTTTGGTTTGTAGCCCTTTATGCTCTTTGTTGTTTGAACTTTCACGTTGGAGGCTGCATTCAATTTTGGCTTTCATATGATACCCTTTGGCACTAATACTCTTTAACCATGCTAACTTTCTTTTACCTTTTACCCTGCTGACTATACATTAACCTTTTACTACGTTTTACTATAGTAAATCAGTCAATTTTTCCCATAATTCAGCATTAGGTAACTTGATTTTCAACATCCTCCTATATATCTCATTTTCCTCGGTATACTTAGCAAAAGTAGGCCTAGTGATGAATAGGTGTTTCACCTCATGCTGGAGGAAAAATAGGTTTTCAAATGTCTGGTAAAGAACTTTGCATGTTGGCAATGCCTTTATTGATGATGTATTGGCCTGTTCTTTAGCTAGCTTTCTGATTTTGTTGTCATAATCTTGTTGTGTCATTAGCTTGTAATTTATGACCGAGGGACTGGGTAACCCTTTCTCTCTCAAAATTTGAAACTTGGTCGTAAATCTATCAACTGCTACCTGCATATTTTGACACTTTTCCTCCAAGTTTATCATTAAGTTTCTCTTGGAAAGGACGTTTCTTACCTCCAAAATTGTTTCTGTCCTATCCTCTATATCTAATTCTTGAACTTCATACTTGTTTTTACTGTTGAGGAAGTGGATCAGTCTAGTTGCATCTTCAGGCATGTCTTCTAGTTCTTCCTTTACGTTTTGGATAACATATGTAGCTATCTTTATTAGGTCTATCTATTCAAAAACTACTTGAATGGATCGCCAAATATCATTTACAGAGTTAATGATATTGGCTCATAATAGTTCCTTGGCTTGCCCAAGGGGTTCCTTTAGTGTTAGATCTTTCTTCATGGCCTTTAATCTTTCATTCATTCTGGCAGCTTTCTGCACTTCTTCCTTGTGCATGATATTGGAAATCTTGCAATCTATTTCCAAGCTTGTCACCTGTTCTTTCAATTTATTCATTTCTATAGCCTGAATAGACATTTCTTCCATGCCTCTGACAAACTCTGCTGCTTTTTCTCTTGATGCATTTGTTGCTGATGTAGACTCTGTTGAAACTGGTTGTGCTGTAGGCATGGGAGCTGTGGGAGCCAATGAGGCTTCCAACGTTGAAGGGACTGCTATTGAGACTGTTGGGATGAAATTTGGAGATGTAGTGGAAATATCACTTTGCTTCAATTGGATTAAAGTGTCTAATTCTTTCTCTGTCTCCTTTAACTGATCATTAAGTTTTAGGACTAAGTCCATCAAACTCTTCATGTTTGGTTTGAGTTTCTAAGACCTCTTGTGTTTGGGGATGCTATAGTTGAGGTATCTTCAATTGTTTTTTTAGTACATCAATGTCATCATTTTTCTTCTTTATTAGTTGCTCAGTGGCTTTGATATCTTTGGGATCATGTCCCAATTCAAACACTACATCTTCCAAAGACTTGATTCTAGTATCCTTAGCCTGTGAGGAGGCCTTCTCTAATTGATATTGAGCTGAGATATTGCTCAATGAGTTATGTAACTGATGAGTAGCTATGGCTTTACCTGTGAGGGTAGAGTATATCATCTATCTAGCCTATTTATGCAATTCAATTTGGTCTATGAGATGAATATCCCTTGCCATCACTTCAAAATAAACTCTCTTGAAATCTACTAATGTCCTTGGTTGTTGTGCAGTTGGTTTTATGAAGGACATTTGTACTTTTCCCTCCTTGATGTCAAAAGTTGACATCAACCTTGTCTGATTGGTAGGTGTGAGTTTGAGATACTGAGCATAAGTTTGGGCCTTTAGTTTCTCATATCTCATATTTATCACTTTATATCTATCTTTTATATCCTTATCCTTATCAGCAGGCCTACTGAATGAGGATGCCTCTACACTTAGCTATCTTTCCAAAATCTGGGTTTGTGATGTGGATGGCCCCTATGTTTCCTAAGATAGAGTTGTGCCTTTACTTATGTCCCGCTCAGTATCAGTTATTTCTACCGAGCCTTCTGTGTCTTCCTACTCTAAAACAGGATTTAGCCTAGGTCTTATGCTCTGACTGGTCCCATACTATAGATTTGATGTGCCCATTCCTGAACTTGAGGTTTCCTCCCTGGTCCTTTTGGGGTTATTTTCCTCATTCTGAGGAGTCTGCATGATAGGAAGGGTTCTCATGGCTGGCTCTTTCTGTTTAGGTACCTGCAAAAATGAGCTCTCATCAAACTATCTTTCTAAGTCACATAAGGCATTCTCTACATCTACCTTTGTACTGTCTCTATCTACAAGAGTGTTTTCCACCCACTCAAATTGATTTGCATATCTTTCTATCTCTGGTATGGGGTGGTGGATATAAGGTCCCAACTTGGCCTTCTTTCTCAATCTGGTCATAAATTCTTGAGGGTCATACCTCCACATGAAACTCTTTTGGAACTTCATTTGCTGCAAAATTTGGTCTGCCTCCTTCCTTGCCTCTCTAGAATTGCAGATGAAGGGGCCTAACTAGTTTTCTACATTGAATTGTGATCTTTTCTTGGCCGAGACAAAATTTATCTCATCACAGTTCATTATTTGTCTATAGTACTCTAGAGAAAATAACCTCATGGGGACGTATTTGGGTAGTTTATATGGTGAAAGTTGGCAACCATAAATCCTTATCTATGTGTGGTTTTGGTAAAAGTACCAATCTCTCACTTTTCTTTGTTTAGACAACTGGAGGACCCTTTTGATCTCTGGACTTATCTTGGGTGGAGGGCTTCCTTTCAGCATAGTCATGACTGGATGAACAAAAGAATCTATGAAATATGAATAGGTATATGGTGACTCAAACTTATGGAACAATGGGGTCCAAAAAATGACAGACCTGGGTTGGCCTTTGGTATCCAGCTTCTGGAGGGGAAAAGGAAATTTGTTTGGCTGATAATATAGGAACATATGGTAGAGGACATATGAGTATTTGAACACTCTTTCATTGTGCATCCTGGTGAACTGTTCATGCATTCTCTCAGCTATGAACTCAGCATAATTGTACAAAACAGTAGGAGGTTGTCCTAGGGTATAGATTGACATGAAGGCCAAGATAAGTTCATCAACAAATTCATTAGCAGAGTAGCCTAGGACACATGATATCATGGTGATGATTTGTTTGCCCCTTTCAGAGAACATGGAATAAAGATATGGGGGGGGGGGGGGGGGGTAATTTTTGGAATGCACTACAAAGTTTTTGGAGTTCACAGTAGCTGCAGAGGTCCGAATGAATCTGGTACAGATTGAAAGATTGACTGGGGTCTCTACAACTTTCTTTGGGGTTGAATTTGGAGTTTGAATGGAGAATTCAATGTTTGTGGGAATCACACTGGTTCACAGAGAAAATGAGAGAAAAAGGGTGAAAAAGGGCTTCTTGACCTTTTATGGAGCAACAATTATTTTTTGGCGGGTGATTTCGAATGAACAGTAGGTGGTTTGGCAAGTGAAGTGGGGAGGAAGTTTCTTGCCATCGCATTGCTTATGAGGTGAAGGCGGTTTTCGGGAGGGGTCACCCAATCTACTCCAGAGCGTGACACATAGCAAAAGAGGGGTCAGTGTTTCTGGGAAAACTAGTGTCTTTTCGATCGACTATCCCTCTAGGTTTGGTAGCTACCCTAGAAACAATAGTTTAAAGAAATTCATGATTTATTCTATGTATAATAGATAAGAGAAAGACAAAGGAACCAACCTAGATCTTTCGCTTAACTCCTTGCTTGATCTCTCTCCCCCTGAACAGAGCTTGAAACTCCTCTCCATACTTATCCCACTTCGAGAGTACGTGTAGGAACACAATAAAAAAGAACTGTCAAAGCATCTTGATCTATTATATCATAATCATTATGGAATCAGAAATATAATGAACATACAATGGCATTCACGAATAATAACATTCACTATTGCACAGTTATATGGAAGAAAACTTGAAGAACTTTATTATATAGAAGGGAGAATTACAACCCAGTTGTTTGATCTAGCATTTTCCTCCCAGCATGAAGCCCTCTTCACCTCATGAAATAGCAAGATCGCACCAACAATATAATGCTCTTTCTCAAATACAAACTATTAGCACTTCCTTGCAATTCACAAAATTCCTGCCTCCTAGATCTCTTAGATGAGGGATCCATTTATAGATGTGTTCAAGGGTGTGAGTCATCTATGGGTTTTGATTAGTGTCATTCCACTTGTCACATTTTGTTCCACAAGAGGAGAGATAACTAAATTTTAAATCTCTTACTCATCCTTGGGCAAATTTAGAGAGGTAAGTGTCATAGGAGAAGTCTCTAGAAGATTCCATGAGCAACCACCTAGAAAACTGTCTTAGACATTTGTCCATCCTCGTCCATTGCACCCTATAGAAGGCCCAAATAGTATGCATCACACCTGAGTAGTGTATCACTCAATATGCATCACACCTGGCCAGTGTAGTAGTCAGTATGGTTCAGTTTAGGCCATTTCTGGATGGTTTTTCAGGTGGAACTTTTGGGGAATGATGTAATCAGATGACCATGTTCTTTTAGGGTATGAAACAACTCTTTTAGGGGTTGATGAACCATGGTTTATTGACATATAAGATTGGGGTTGAAGTGCCCAAATATGTCTATAACAGTTGCCCCCTAAAGCATGAAGTCATAAATCTTGATGTCTGGTGAAATGCTTTATCATGAGGATCCGAGGTTTCGAACTGGAAGGTGACCTGTATAAGATACAATACAATACATCATCATAATATAATTTTTTCATGATCTAGATGAGGCGGGCATTGCCATGCTCAGCTTTATAAATTCATTTCATGTACATGGACCGGATAATTGTCTGCAAATGCAGACTAGTGATTATTCAGGTGTAGAGTCATCATCCTTGGTCCGGATGACCATCTATGCAGCGTCCTTGTACATTTGATATTTTTATATCACTGAATATATCGCAACCCGGATGGATGAAACTAGATCCGGGGTCTTCAAAATCATTCAATATTCGCTGGATTACGTCAATCCATGTGAAGAGATGTTCTGAAGTCGAACATGGAAAGACATCGCCTGATTTCCAGCCAATAATGTGAGCTGTTAACAGACGCGAGAGGAATCACTGATAATGATAATGACCCTCAAGGTACTACAGTGCAATTCGCGTGGTGTGAACATATGATCCGATGTCGAACACCACACAAAATCTTTCGGTTGAAGGCCATTGATGTCAACCTGTCGTTGAAAGTGAGAAACTTGCCATTGAGGCATGCAAGTTTCAAAGTACTGGAAGGGTTGTTTCTAAGTCAACTTCTTGGATAATGAGCTGATGTCAAAAAGAAGTGACCCATCATAGGAGGGCCATAATGTATCCCATGGCTATGACAAAAAATGAAGCAAATGATTTTTTGGAGGTGAAAATGTTCGATGACACAAGGTTCAAGAATGGCGGTCATGAAAAAGGGAGGTTGAAGGTATTGAGTGGATGAGGCATTAACTAGATGGTGAATTCTCAACTGAATGACTTCTCTTGAACATATCGACGAAACTAAAATGGTTTGGTAGTGTTAACCCCAAAAGATGGATGGTGTGGAAGACCAATGGTGAGACGACCGGTGAACAGAATAACCCAACCCAACTCAATAACGGAGATGAAGTGAAAGTGTCATGTTCAAGAGCAACCTACTACCATAAAGTTTTCAAATTTTCTTCTTTTTTTCCCCAGTCATTGCTGACCAGTACCTCTTTATTTTGTCAAGCTTGAGGAGGATAACATATGCTTGTTCTATAATTTGCCCTTCAGGCAAACCTGTCACTATGTTTTAATGAGTCTAGCAACAGTGAAACTCATTCTTGTCTGGGTGGACAAGTTTGTCGCTATTTTTTTAATGATTTTAATGACAAGGATAACTCGATCTTTTTCATGTTTAAAGAGTTTGAAAAAGGATGAAAAGGAAACTTTGTCTCATCTAGGAATGGACGAGTTTGTCGCTATTGTTTTAACGAGTTTAACAACAAGGATAACTCGGTCCTTTTCATATTTAGAGAGTTTGAAAAGGGATGAAAAGGAAACTCCAAAGATTCTTTTTCGTAGAATAATCCATTAGGTCTGAAAAAGATTAAAATAATACAAAAGGGATGATTTTTTGATCACTTTAACGAGCCAAAAAAGACAAGTGCTCGAACTTTTTCATGAGATAATCCCTCGGGTCTAAAAAAGATTAAAATATACATGAGGGATGACATTTCCAATCACTTTAATGAGCTGGAAAGGTCGGTGCTTGAAATTTTTTTCATATTTAATGAGTCTGAAAAGGGTTTAAAGGAGACTTGATTTTGAGGAACGAGTGGTGTGTAGGGTAGCAACTGGTTCTGGGTAAGCTTGGAACTTCTCAAAACATGGTCATTTGTGGGAAGAGGTTGGTTAACAAGACCACTTGTCTCAACTGTTCCTCAAAATGGTAAACAACCAAGTGGAAGTGTATGATCGGCCAAAATAATGGAGGTGATGAGAGGAACACAACCAAGGCTCAAAAGGCTGATAGCATGGCAATCAAAAGGTTTATTTACGGTGGGTTCATTTTTAACGAGCTTGAACCGTGGGGGAACTATGCTCGGATTTAGCTAGAAACAACAAAATTAAAAATTGAAAATGGGAAAAAGGTTTGCATGCCCTCAGCATGATGAAAAGGAGAGTATCCTGTAGCCATATGGAAACTTACTGAGGTTAGGTAGGACAGTTTCATCCAAAAGACAAAACACTTCCTTGGCTTCGTCTGCAAAATAGACAAAGTTGAATGGTGTGTCAGACCAATAACATAACCTACAGGGAAACTTATCTTTTCGACTAGGTTCATCTGCAGAATAGACAAGGGTGCATGCTCCCTAAGCTTCGTTACATTCACTAGACTACTCATGGCAATCAGGTGGATGGAATGAAGGTTCTTTTACGAGATCAAGTGAAAGACTCGACTGGAATTTTACGAGATCTAATCAAAGACTCGACTTGGAACTTTGCTCCAGGGGTCCTTGTTTCATTTTTTAACGAGCTTGACACAAGACAAGGAACTCTGCTCAGATCCTTGCTCTCATTTTTTAACGAGGTTGACACAAGACAACGAACTATCCTCCAAGACCTTTGATCACAACTTATAAGGGGTAATGAAGGAAAGATCTGGTTCCAATGCCCCTAGTACATAATGTACAACATCACTGAATTGATCGTCAGTTGATGTAGGTATGGAAGAGGTTGTCACATAATTAACCCGTGGCAGGGATGATACCATTGGTATAAATGGACCATTTAGGAATGATGGTTGACTAGGAGTTATATTTGGACTGGGAAATGAAAGTTGGTCAAAGGTGACAATTTTTCCTTCATGCGGGAAACAAATCACTTGAAAGAGTGTTGAAACAATAGCTCCCATGTGATAAACATAGTCATGCCCAAGAAGTAAATTGTAATCTAAAGGTCCTGGGACTACCATCACGTTCAGATAAATGAATTTTCCTCCCAAAGTGATAGGTAACTGAGGAAGGATCCCTAATGGTCAACTGGTTCCTTTGTTAGAGCCCAATATATTCTGTGTAATAGGCACAAGCGGTGGCGAACCGAGCACTTGCCAAGAAGTTGAGGAAAGGATGCTCACTAATGCACCTTCATCTATAATAGTGCCAGATACAATCATATTACATACTTGTACTATGATCTGGAAAGGCACATAAGAAGGAAGGTGGGATCCTGCCAGTTGATTCCAATCAAAGGAAGTAACTAGACTACTTGGAGGGGGTACCATAGAAACAGGAGAATTAACCCCTTGAGTTATGAGAACTGGAGGATTTTCCTCCTGTTTGGATGGAACAGGTGGACTACCCCAAGCTCATTTGAATCTGAGGAAACAAAAAGAACTTTAGCAGTATCTTTTTCACTCTCTTCGGGGAAGGTACAATTAGCTGAAGGTGAAATCGGGTCAACTGCTAGCTTGAATTGTTGATTTTGGTTGGGCATAGACTCATAGGATTAACTTTCAGAGAGAGTGGTTTCGATTGATGGTTGATTTAAGTCAGTTGGTTCATCACCTAGTGAAGGATTCAAGGAGAGTTCCCTATTACCAGATGGGAGTCATTGTGATGAAGCATGATGATTATCCAACACTCTTTTGGCTTCATCCAAATAGGGACAAAGGTGAAAGAGGTGTGTACCTTCACATAACCTACATGGAATCTTGACTTTTCCCTTCTGTCCATGAACTTTACTATCACTAGTTGATGGTGTGTTACCAACATGATCTCCAGAGGTTGATGACACGGGTTGGTGTGAGTGAGAAGACCATTCTTTCAAGATCTGAGAAAAGCAAGGACAATCTCAATGAAAATGGTCTTCCATACAAATTATGCATGGAAATTTGGGTTTGTGAGGCTTAATGGATGGATTTTCATTAGATGTTGCATTCAGAGGAATGGTTGCTTGGTTGTCCCCTTGCTGAATTGGTTTCTTCTTCTTCTTCTTCCCTTTCTTCTTCTTCTTAACCACCTGGTTACTAGTATCAATACTTTTACCAAGCAAAGAGGAAGAAGGGGAGGAAGAAACAAACGAGAAAGAAGGAGAAGGGTCAACTTCAGTATCAACTGGAGGTCAATTCGATTGCTGAGGAATCACGGAATTTTGAACCACATCGATTGAGAACAACCATACCGGTAGGCCAATGGTAAGTCCTGGAAGAGACAATGTGGCCATATGAGGAGCACCAATATTTCTCCAAGAAGTAAAAGGACTATGATTCCCCTTGAGAGGGATTCCTTAATTGGTGGACTCCATATATCTCAACCTAAGATCAACTAAGGAACAGGGATGTTATTCCAAATTCAATTAATTTTAATGAGACTTTGACACATCTTTGTTTTTTTAGTTTTTAAGAGTCGAGAAAAAGCTAAAGATGACTCTAGTCCCCTTTCATTTCTAATTAGCCTGAAGTGACAAGTGCTCAGATGGACCTTTTCTTTTAAAGAGTCGAAAAGGAATGAAAGTGACTAATCTAGAAAATCTAAACAGAGGGATTACCAAACCAATCGCAAAACTGCAATATACACCTTGGTGATAAATTAAAGAGAAATTACCAAGGACTTATGTACGGTAATCAATCTTCCCGAATGTTGTGTTCAGTGCATTACGATCAATAGGGTGGCAGACTCAGCTTCCTATGGATAAATTATGTAGGCCTATTTTGGTCTCCCAATATATACGTGACGGTACGTGGAGCACAAGTCCGTGCTAGCACTTGTCATATCAAGGAAGAGGAATCACCCAACCTTCAATGAAAACGATAATTACTAGTTTTTAAGACGCCGAAACACGTCTCTAGCCTAGACCTCTAGATGTGTTGCGTTAAGTTCCAAAGCATAGTTAGATTCATTGAAATTTATTTTAGAGTTGCTCTTGTTTAAAGTTTTCCTTTCAATGGTATGATGTTGATTTCCTAAAATGCAATCTACAATGATAAACAATCGTTGTTTATTTTGATCAATGAAAATCCTAGCTACTAGGGAAAGAAGATTACAATTCTTTCAAACAAAGAGCAAAGAGCACACACTAGTGCATTTTCCTAAATCATTTTTCGCACACAAACTAAATGCAAATGAAAATGCATGTATTTGTTTTTTGTTCCCCTTAATGTGAAAAATTCCAAAAAGGAAAATTAAATGCAGCAAAGATCTGAAATATTTCTTTCAAAGCGACATTTTGACAATTTATTTTTCAAAATAGAAAGGAAGACTAAACAACACTTTTCAATTTTGAATAGAAAATGATTTTGACACTTCAAATATCAACAAATCAAATCAAATACATGATGAAAATTTCAATCAACTATCCAGGGAAGGAAGACTCCATGACACTTCTCTTTTTGACACAAAATGTTAGTTACGACACTTTTTGTACCAAAATGATAGATCGATTTAAGCAAATTTTCAACAAAGGATTGTAAATGATGGACACATATGTGGAGTACTAAAAAGGTATGTTTTTGATAATTATTTCAGTGGCTTTTCAGTGGAACTTCTGAAACTTTTTGCATCATGAACGTGGAAAACAATGAAGAATTATAACAAAACATGTGGGATTCGTATGCAAGACTTGACCGCTGATAGTTGTCATTCTCCTGTGCAGGAAGGGGTGAAAACGAGGAGCTGCTGTTCCAAAAAAAAAGACAAGAATAGGGTAACTACTGTCCCTTTGACGGAGGACCGAGTGCAAACAAGGCTAAGCAGATTGAAGCAAACTGGTCCGGAAAAGGAGGAGAAGACACCAGCTCGGCGGAGGAGAAAAGAAGTGATTAAGGATTAACAGTTTGGCGAATCCCTCAGGATCTTTGATCCTGAGGGATCGCTGCTTTATTTATCTTGTTACTTAGACATCTCCGCCATCACCCTTATATAAAGGGACGACACTGTTATCTTTGGGGATTTATGATTTTATGTAATTTTCTGTTAAAGATCAAACTTTGATCATCGAGTCTCGTTGAAACTGGTTCATTGTACTTTTGTTTTATGCATTAATATAAACTTGGTGATTATCTTATCTCTGCGTCTGGATTAACTTAAAGCGGTGTACCCTTGGAGGCTAAGGGCCCAGCCCCAGAGGACACTTGCTTCTATATCACTACAATTTGATTTCTACGTTGTTTGCTTATCGTCATCATTTGGTAATCTGATATGCTTTATGAATTGACATCATATGCTCTGTTAAGATTCATTCATTAAGGTTTTTACAGACAGCACTAGTGTATTGACTCTGCATTATATTACTGATCCTTTCAGAGTTGATTGCATATTACTAGTCTTGACCGAATATTGTTACTATTTTGTTACGGAGCTTTTATGCTGTACATTCATGTTATAAGATTCATCCAAAAGTTGTGTTATTTACGATTCAGGAGTGATGTTGTTCCATTTTAAAACGCAGTCGTATTCCTGTTAATTAAGATTGATGCTAGATCAGATTACTCTTCAATCATGTTCTGCATGTATATGATTTCCAAGCGCTGTTCCATAACTTATCAGAAATTAGTGTTGTTCTATTAGTGTGTGTTGCTTGCTTTGCCTTAAGAATGAAAGGTTGTTGATTGATTACAATGAGTGCATTTGAGTTAGTAGAATAGAGTTTGATTATTTCTTGCGAGACTTAGTTGTTTGATTGTTGTTCCATTTCAGAATTGTTGTTCCATTTTATCATTGTTGTTCCGTTCCAGATTTGCTGTTCCATTTTTCTATCTGTCGTTTCATTTACTCGCATTTGTTGTTTTGGTGTGAGAGACGATCTGTGGCTGTAGCGAGCCTCGGCATTTACTGTCTAGCTCCCATACCCATGGTCCATGCTCTAATTTCCTTTCCATTAGTTTCCAAAGGGATGGGCTATCGTTGCCGAACCCTTGACTGATAAGTTGCTCAGTTTCTGAGTGTGTGATTTATTCCTTTAAAGTAACATAGTTATAGATAAGCATCCGTTTACTCTTGTATTTTTGAATGTTGTACTACTAGCATTACTCTAAAAATGATAGCCTCAGACTGAGACACTCTTTGAAATAACAAAACGCTCCCGGATTGACATATTAATGTGTGGTAACTAGAGGTGAAAGAGACCCTTTTTATAGCTCTACATTTTGGCGCCGTTGCCGGGGAAAGAGTGTAGCCATTTTTCTTTTTCAGAGTAGTGTACGAACCTGCTAGGGAAGAGTTGGATCTTAAAAATGGAAGATAAGAACCTACGTGCAGAGCATGTAAAAGCCCTGCTCCACTGTTTGCTTTCCTAACAGATTTGCTGTTGCTTTTTTTGAATAGAATTTAGTAGTTCAATTGAGTGCATGACTAAGAAGAATAAACCAGAAAATAATATCAAACCTCCATCCAAACCTGAAAAATCTAAGGGGCCGGTGACCCTTGGCCGAACGACCTTCATAGACGAAATCTATAAGAAAACAGAATCTCAGCCATCAGTAGGCCCCAGGAAAATCATTTCTAAACAGCCTACTAGTTCCCTTCAAGCCACAGGATCACCATCTGTAGCCTTTGCTGAGGTGCATAGTCAAACTGAAGAGCAAGACTTTCAAGAAATTGAAAATTCTACTCCAGAACTATTGCAGGAAGGGAATTTCAGCAACTTTTGTGAAGGAGAAGGAGAAACAGGAGAAACCGAGGAACCAAAATCTCCTATTAGGACAAATCAGCCATTAAATAGCCCAGATAAGGGGAGCGCTGCAAAAATCATTGTTGAAGGAACCCAATCTCCTCAGACATCAAGCATTCTCATTATCCCAGATAAAGGAAGTGCTATTAAAACTATCCTTGTCAAAACCGTTCCCTCTCAACCTAGGAATACCCTCCTAGATATCCCGAAAGGTTATTGGCATATATTCGATCCTATGGCTCAGAACCAGCCAAATGCTCAAACCTCTACATTACAATATCCTATAGTGGATTCTGCAGCAAATGCGCCCATGAAAGCTATCCCTCTTCAACATATCGCCACATTTCACGGTCTCACATCAGAAGATCCAGATGCATTTTTATTCGAATTCGATATGTTGTGCAGGGGATATGATTACACCACCGATCCCAAGAAATTAAAATTATTCCCCTCTACATTAAAAGGGACTGCTTTGAGATGGTTTATGGGACTAGGTGGTGGGGTCATCAACAATTGGGATCAAATGAAAGAATCTTTCTTAAAAAAATATTAGGACTATTGTAGGTCTAGAGAATTAAAGGACGAAATATTCCAAATGACAGCCAAACCAAATGAAACATTAGAGGAGTATGTGGAATGTTTTCAGTACAATCTACAAAGATCTCCTTATGCATCACTACCTTTACCTGATAATGTGTTAAAAACTGCATTGATAAGGGGCATGAAGGAACAATGGATTGAAACATTAAACATCATGGGAAAAGGGGATATTTATCAAGAGAATTTTGCTGACATCATTGATTTATGTATCAGGAGTTCGAGAGGTAGCACAAGAGTAAAACCGACAGAATATGATCGGTTTGCAAGAGACAAAAAAATATCAACAGAAGGAGTAACACGTGTAGAGATTGGAAATTTATTAGAAAATTTTAAAACTGATATTCTGGGGACACTAACTACACAACTTGATATTATGCTGGCTAAACAGAAGTAGATGGAGGCAGAACAGAATTTGGAAATCTTTTGTCCCCGATGCAGGAAAAAGCATAGTCACAAGGAGTGTCCACTGGATACAGTCCAAACATGTGCCATCTGTACAAAAGATCACCTTACGGAAAGCTGCCCCTCACTTCCTGGATTAAAAGCAGTATATAAGGAAGCGGAAGAAGAACCAGAATCAATGTACTTGATCAACCAGCACCGCCAGTGGTAGCCGAGACAATCTGGTATGTTTCCAGACCCAACTTCTTCTTTTCAGCCTCCACAGTATAATGCTCAACAATATAGTATGTGGCAAAGTCAGTCCCAACCCCCATTTTCAAACTGGTCACCACCATCGTTTCCTTCTTCAAACCCGTGGCTGAATCAGGCAAGCCAATCTGGTTGGCCGAATTTCCCCTACACTCCACCATATTGGCAAAATAGCCCATATCCTCCACAATGGACTCCCCCTACTTCACAAAGTTCACCCTGGCAAACAAACTGGCAAAGACCGATGCACCAGCCAGTAGGAACTATTCCACTCCCTCAACCTACTTTGCCAGCCTTACAACAAAATGCTCAGTCTAATCTGAGACCACAACTGCCAGCCCAACCCAACCCCAATCCAAATAACAGACCGGTCCAATCTCTTCAAATCGTAGAATCACCAGAAATAGGACCCGACCTGAGGGAGTGTAATGATCTTCAGTTACGATCTGGATGTATTATTGAAACCGAGGGAGATAAAACAGTTCATATTAAAGATAAGTTACCAAGAGAACATCAGTTGCAACAAGAGGATGTAAATAAGTAGCAGATTCATAACCAAGAAACCACATCCTCTCCTCCGTTCCCAGAACGATTAGTCATACCTCGACCTTTACAATATCCTGGCTTCGACATTCTGGGAGAATTACAAAATCTGTACATAAAAATCCCATTCCTCCAAGCCATTCAAGACATTCCTATATACGCAAAAACTATCAAAGAATTGTGCATAAAGAAACCAAGGAGGAATATAACAACTAATCCAAGAGTCCAAGTAGTCGGTACTTTATCTGATTTACTATCCGGGAAAGAAACACCCATTAAATACGAAGACCTAGGAAATCCAATTGTAACTGTTCAAATTTATGGTCAGACCCTCTCTAATACCTTAGTTGATCTAGGCGCTGCAATTAATATTTTAACAACCACTACTTGCCAAAAGCATGGCATTACATCTGTAGAACCCACCTCTACATTGTTAGAATTGGCTGACCGATCTGTGGTTAGACCAGAGGGTACTCTACATGATGTCATGGTCTCTGTAGATTCCTGGGAATATCCACTGATTTCCTGATAATTAATCCAAAAACCCGACTTGACGGACACCCGCTAATCCTAGGTAGACCTTGTCTTGCCACTGTCGATGCTTACATTGGTTGCCGGCAAGGAAATATGACCATAACCAAAGGACCAAATATCAAGAATTTATTTCTATATCCTCCAGCGCAGCCAAGTGTCACAATAATTAAAACTAACAAACACCCTGTATCATACCTTACTGATAACATTAGATCTCCATTGACTATACAAGAGGCACTTGATTTTAAAGATCAAATAGAAGATGATGCCATTAACAACTTCATTAGTCAAACTGAATCAGGATCCTACACATAGTGTCACATGATAGAAGCAACATTTGACAATGAATTAGAAGAAGATCCTCTGAAAGATACGCATGACCAAACAATACCCGTTACTTCTGTTGCAAATAGTAAAATTGTGGAAATTGAATCGGAAAAAACTTTAAATATCAATGCCAACCTCACACCTGAACAAGAAACGAAGCTCATCCATCTGTTAAGAAAATATCAAGAAGCATTCGCATGGGATTACCCTGATATGAAAGGAATCAATCCCCAATTGTGTACACACCACATTTATATAGAAAAAGATGCTAGACCTGTTCGTCAACCACAAAGAAGACTTAATCCTCATCTAAAGGATGTGGTAAAAGCTGAACTTCATAAACTTTTAGATGTCAATTTTATCTATCCTATTTCTGATAGTAAATGGGTCTCTCCGCTTGTGGTGGTACCAAAAAAGAATGGGAAATGGAGAATTTGAGTGGATTACAGGGAACTCAATAAAGCAACACAAAAAGACCACTTTCCTCTCCCGTTCATAGACCAAGTACTAGATACTTTAGCAGGAAATTTTTTTTTTTCTTTCCTGGATGGCTTCAGTGGATACAATCAGCTTCAGATTGCCCCTGAAGACCAGGACAAAACTACTTTTACTTGTCCTTGGGGAACATTTGCCTATCGAGTTCTACCTTTTGGCCTATGTAATGCTCCTGCCACATTCCAAAGGGCTATCCTTAGCATTTTTGCAGATTTAATAAATGATGGACTTGAAGTATACATGGATGACTTTACACCATATGGAGATGATTTTGATCCAGCACTAGACACCCTAGAGAAAGTCCTACAACGCTGCATAGCTACCAGGCTTTGCTTAAGTCACGAAAAATGTTACATGATGATGACTGAAGGACTTATCCTAGGACACTATGTTTCAGCAACCGGCATTCAGGTAGACCCGACCAAAATCCAAATACTTTTGCTTATTCCCACTCCTACTACTCAAATAAAGGTACGCAGCTTTCTTGGATTTTCTGGCTATTATAGACGGTTTATAGAACATTATTCGCACATTGCTGCACCTTTATATGCACTAACTAGTGATGTTGATTTTCTTTGGACAGAAAAATGTGAGCGTGCTTTCAAGGATTTAAAGAAGCTTGTATCCACAGCCCCAGTCCTTCGAGGACCAAACTGGGATTTTCCATTTCAGATATCATCTGATGCCTCAGATACAGCCATTGGCGCAGTCCTTGGATAGGAAGAGGATAAAAAACCATATGTTATCTATTACATCAGCAAAAATTTATCCCCTGCTGAATTAAATTACACTGTTACTGAAAAAGAATTCCTAGCTGTAATACATGCTATCAATAAGTTTAGACATTATATTACAGGCTATCCTGTTATCTTATATACAGATCATTCTGCTATAAAATATTTAGCAAATAAGCCTGTCACAAATGCCAGAATAACTAGATGGTTGATTTTATTGCAAGAATTCGATATCACAATCAAGGATTGGGTTGGCAAAGAAAACCATGTGGCTGATTTTCTCTCAAGAATGCCAAAGCCAATTGATGCAGCAGCAGTTGAAGATCAATTTCCCGACGAACATCTGTTTGTTGTTGCCGTTCAAACACTCTGGTATGCTGATGTTGCCAACTACCTTGTAGTAGGTAAACTACCAAAACACCTAACCCCTAATTAGTGCAAACAGATTGTTCAGAATAGTACTCGATTCTCCTGGATTGGGGGCTACTTGTTTCACACAGGGGCAGACATGCATATCAGGAGATTTGTTTGAGAAGATGAAATCTTTGACATCCTAAAAGCCTGTCATGATGGACCATGTGGTGGACACTTCGCTGAGCGTAGAACTGGACATAAAGTATTGCAGACAGGATATTATTGGCCCATGATTTTCAGAGATGCAAAGAAATTTGTTCAAGCCTATGACAGCTGCCAGCGAGCAGGACGTCCTGGTCAAGCTGACGAGATGCCTCTGAAACCACAGTTAGTCATTGAACCATTCAAGTGATGGGCTCTTGATTTCGTCGGACCCATCAACCCATCATCAAATCAGAAAACATATATCTTGGTGGCAATAGAATATGTCACCAAATGGGTTGAAGCAGAAGCATTGCCAAGAGCCACAGAGGACTCTGTCATACAGTTCCTGTTCCATTTATTTGTACGTTATGGTCTTCCAAGGGAAATAATTATAGACGAAGGACCACAATTTTCTGGGAATAGATTAGCTGCAACACTCAACAATTATCACGTCCAGCATAAAATCACTACTCCATACCACCCACAGGTGAATGGACAAGTAGAAAGCAGCAATAAGGTAATAGAATCAATCCTAACAAAAACCATTGCGTCACATAGGCGTGATTGGACTGCCAGACTACTTGAAGCACTCTGGGCCTATAGAACAACATGGAGAAGCACCACTGGTTACTCACCTTATCAATTAGTGTTTGGAAAACAACCCATTTTTCCCATAGAATTTGAAATCCAAACATTACGAACAACACAGGAAGTTGGCTTAGATCTAAGCGAGGCACAGATTAATCGACTATAGCAGATCAATGAATTGGATGAAATTAGGCTCTCTGCACTACAAAATACAACAATGATTCAACAGCAGCGAGCCAAATGGCATGATGCGCTCATAAAAAACAAAGTCTTCCACAAGGGAGACTGGGCTCTATTGTACGACTCTCGGTTTCAGGACTTCCGTGGGAAACTCCAGACTCGTTGGTTGGGATCATACGAAATCTAGAAGGTACATGACATTGGGACCCTTACTTTAATCACCATTGATGGTTCTGGATATGCCTTCAAAGTAAATGGCCACCGAGTTCGTCTCTATCGTAAACCACTCATTCGGGAATCCTTCTGCCAGCAGCTACGCCGAGACACTGATATGGAGATTTTAGGAGAGGAACAGAAGTCTTCCTCACCTATAATTCATTAAGGAATTCATTTCTTTTTACAATTTGTACATAAGTTCTTTTCTTTAAGTCGTTCTTGTACATATGCTTGAACTAATGTTTTCCTGTCATTTTTTGGTTGTTCTTTTTCTTTCTCAAAATTTCGATTTTTGCCGTTTTGTTTCTAAAAGAATGGCATTTGCGTGTTTTTGCTATTCCTTTTCAAAAGGAACAACATTCTTGATTTTCTGTTGTTCCTTTTCAAAAGGAACAACATTCTTGATTTTCTGTTGTTCCTTTTCAAAAGGAACAACATTCTTGATTTTCTGTTGTTCCTTTTCAAAATGAACAGCATTCTTGATTTTCTGCTATTCCTTTTCAAAAGGAACATCATTCTTGATTTTCTGCTGTTCCTTTTCAAAAGGAACAACATTCTTAATTTTCTACTGTTCCTTTTTAAAAGGAACAACATTCTTGATTTTCTGCTGTTCCTTTTTAAAAGGAACAACATTCTTGATTTTCTGCGGTTCCTTTTCAAAAGGAACAGCATTCTTGATTTTTCTGTTGTTCCTTTTTCAAAAGAACGACATTTGCCTGTTCTGCTGTTCCTTTTCTAAAAGGAACAACATTTTGACTTTTGTTGTTCCTTTTTCAAAAGGAACGACACTGCGGTGTGTTTGCTGTCCCTTTTCCAAAGGCACAACATATTTTTTATTTCTGCTGTTCCTTTTTCAAAGGAATGACATTTTTGCATCTTTTGCTGTTCCTTTTTTAAAGGAACAACATTTTTTCATGGATTCTGTTCATTTTTCAAAAGGAATGGCATTTGCACTTTTGAGATCTATGCTCCTTTGTTGTTCCTCTTTTCAAAAGGAACACTTCTAGCATACTTTTTCTCTCCTTGTGAAATAGCTTATCCCTTTTGCTGATCTAAATTGAGGATGCTTCTTGCTCCTGTTCTTAAAAGTCTTTAAGAGACAAATATGCACTTATGCAATGAACACAAAATCACAACATACTGAAATCCGCAAATTATAAATTGCTATCTTTATAAGGCTCTGTATTGGTAAGAGGACAAAAGGAAGGACACACTTATTCATCTTTTGTTGTCATTGTCTTACTAATTTTGCTTTGATTGGTTATCTTTATCATGACATTCCCTTTAATTCTCTTTGATTATTATTTAGGAATAAGAGCAAAGGGTTTATATCTTCCTATTGAGATGATAAGACTTCTTCCACCATTCCCACTCTTAAGGAGTGTTGAACCACCCTTTGTGTATAAATAAGGAAAAGTGCTTTATGAAAAAGAAAAAAAGTAAAAAGATGGATTATAAATTGTCAAATGCAGGATAGGGGGTCTCATCAAGAGCTAGCCTACCATGATCATGAGGATGGAAGTGAAGTGGCATTCCCATTATGGCCACCACACCAGCGATATGGTCCAAAAGGTATATCAAATAAACAAACCTTGGAATAGGAGGTCTCATCACGAGCCGCCCTGCCCACTTTTCACTCCTTCCTCGTGAATGGCATTATGGCTAACTGGTTACCAAGCCAGCATAATGGCCTACACTTTGACATTACATTCCTTAACATGCACATAAAGGATCATGGTTCCAGGGGTGAAATAAACAACTTTGCCAAGGTTATGGACACCTATCGGCAGCAGCGCACTGTTAATGGTATTGAAGTCACATTGGTTACACTGATAGGTAAGATACTAATACTCTTTTGTTTCTTATATCCTAGGAACCAATCATACATTATCTCCCGACTCATATATCGCATAAACATTTATTACCACCAATCATGGCAAAGGAGGTGACAATGACCACTTGGGATTTGGCAAGTACGATAGATGTCCTATCCCCCAGCCTCGCATCATATCACAGTAGCCTCTTACGTAATACGCGATCCAACTTTATGCCTCGATTTCGGTAATTTATTGTTTTTCTAAACATGGCATATTTTCATACGCTGTTCCTTTATGACTTTGTTGCAGATCGGGTGCTGCTCTTTCTTTAACGGCTGGGACAACCTATCACATTGTGGGGGGGGAGGTTAACCTCATTATTCCCCGGATTATGTGTCAGCTCATTATTCGGGAAAAGATAATGTACTAGGGTATGGCACGACTTAATGGCATGATATTTCTATTTTTTATACAAGTTGTTGTTCATAAGCCATTTCTGTTGCATACTCTGTGTTTTTTTCGAAATCTTGTGATTATTACCCTCTCTGTGTTTCAAACAGCACAAGCAGTTGCTGTTCCATTGAGAATCCACAGTGAAACCATGGGAGGAAGGGCAATGCGAAGGGAACCTCAGGTGTTGACAGTCTCCGCTGCTTCCCGGGAGATCCTGGAAAGAGCAGGGTGGCTGACTTATCTCAACCGCTTGCAGGAGTCTAACGAAACAGTGGAAATTGAATTCCTACAGAATCTGCAGGAGGATTACTCCATAGTAAGGGGGAAGTAGATAGTATTTATCGACGATATAATCGCAGAAGTTTCGGGACTACCAGCCCCCAGACCTGTATGGACGCTAAAAAAGGAAATACTATAGAAGATTATAGAAATCTTCCAGGACGAAGGCCAGAGCTTGACGATTAAAGGGAAGGGAGTTCTGCCAGCAACGCTAGGAGAACCCTAGGCAGAATTAGCAAGAACCGTGCAAAGCTACATCACCTGCAAGGGGAGAAAAGACGTGGTAAGACCACGACATCTTAAACTCTTAGCTGTTCTAAAGCAGAAATGCTCTGTAAATCTGCCTGCACTTTTGAATTCATTACTTCATGATGTTGCACGAAGCTTAAAAAAGGCACAGCATGTAAAGTCAGTTGTCAGTCACCACGGATTAATTCGATTAATTGTTAGTCATAGCCTCACCTAGCAGCAAAGCAGCTGGGAAGAGCTAATTGCAATAATTGAGGGAAGGGTGATAGCACCATCCCCAAAACGTAAACATACTACCAGCACACCAGAACATCCAGAAAAATGCAGAGAATTCGTAAAACAAAAACATGTTGCTAGTACATCTGAACGTCCAGAAACACGCCAGGAATCGGCAAAGCGTAAGCATGCCACCGGTACACCTGAACAGCCAGAGAAACGCAGAAAATCAGTCCAGTTAGCTCGGATACGAGGAAGGCTGGAAAAGCTCCAGGAAAGCACCAGCCAGCCAGTGGAAATTGAGGACGAGCAATCCTCACGGCCAAAAGTAGAAGTAGAAGGAGGAGAGAAAGAAGAGGTCGAGCAATCTGAACAGGAGGCCGAGCAAGCTGAAGAGGAAAATGAGGAAGAAGCTGAGCATTCTGAAACAGAAGAGGCAGAAGCTGAACAATCCAAGCAGGAGGAGGAAATGGGACAACAGGAAGGTAGCCCACCACAGGACCCAGTGGGAGAAGATGAATTGGCTGTAGTTTTGGCCAATATGGGTGCGTATGGCCAACCTTCCAGTCCAACAGACCTCCACGAAAAACCCCAAGATGAAACTGCATCTGAAAAACCACATGCAGAGGAGGCAGAAGAAGGAAATCTGCCTGTTCATGATGAAGAGGAGATAAGAGATACTAAGCGGGAACAATCCATTCCCAAGACACTAGAGGAAATTCCGGAGGAAGTAGGAGTAGAAAAAGAAGTTTCCCAGGAAGTGACGGAACCAGTTAAGGTTCCTACCCCAGAACAGCTAGAACAGAACAACGAAGAAGCACCCCAGGAGAAAGATCCAGGGACTAGTCATGGCCCAAATCGCAACAGACAGCCTGCTGTTCCTTCTAATAAAACGCTGGAAATTAGGGAATTGCGAAAGGAACAACAGAGATTATTGAGCATAATAGCCCAACTCCACCAGCAGATCAAGATCCTGAAAGCAAGGCAGAGGGTAAGGAAGACCGCAGGGAAGAAAAAGGTGACCATTCCAGTAAAACTCCACAAGGCAAAAAGGCAGAGGACTAAAAATCGCCCTACTGTTCAAAACCCTGCTGAAAATCCAGTTGTTGTTCCAAATGACACTGAGGAACAGACTGCTATTCCATTTGAAAAGGAACAGTAGCAAGTTGATATTCATTTTAAAAAAGAAACAGATAACAAGAAAATTCAGACGGAGGCACCACCCTCAGGGGTGATAAGGGTTCTGAACTTGAAACAACGCAATAAGAAAGTTCAGGTAAAACTCCTAGCCTCCACTGCTGCATGGAGAAGAGATCCAAAGACAGTGACCTTGCGCAAGGGATTGAAACAGGCTCAACAAGAAGCAGAAAAGTTTAGAGAGAAAACGGTCCCTCGTGAGAAGTATGAAGAACTACAACAGCAACTAAGGAACATTAATCAATCCAAAAGCCAGGCCTTTGAAGGTTGGCAAACGGAACAAGAAAAAGTTGCAAAGGTAACTCGTAGGCTAGATATTGTTATCAAGTAGATGGATACCTTGTGTTCTTTATACAATGACGTTTTAGCATGTAGGGCCCCTGCCAAAAACTATGCTCTGTTTTTACTGGAACTGTATTTAAAATTAAAAATAAAAGCTGTTAAAGCAGGCGCCCCTATACAAATTAACATTGTCAATGACTTTATAGACTGTTGTAAACATTATGGGGTGAAGTTCCAGAGATTGTTGTGTGAATTATATTTGCATAACCTCGTGCTAGATCAGGAGACTGAGCTGAACCCTAGCCCTTTTGTTGGAGACATCCAATTGCAAGCATTCATCTCATTTGGGGTTAATCAGATTAAATGGCTCAAAGCCTATAATACTTTCCAAAGGTAGGAAAATGGCCTAGACTTGTGGGTAAGGGCTGAGCCTAGGGACCCAGTGCAGTTGTGGAAAGCACATAGAAACCTCATGAGAACTTCGGGTGTCATTGAAACGTTAGGACCCATGCACGAGGCACTCATTCGACAAAGTTTAGAAAGACCTCGCCATTGATGCAGCCAAATTTCGGTACCGAATCTCTAATCCAAACATCCAGCTTAGGGAACTGTTTAAGTATGAGAATTTTCAATTAGCTGCCAACCGTTTTAACCTCTATGGTGAAAGCATTTTGAGAGCAAGGCCATCCTAGTTAGGATATAGATTCCGCAGTCCAATTATCTGGCACCCTGCACCCGGATATCAAGCCCTATATGAGATGCCTAAGGGTCAAATAGGTCAGTTCTTTGACTACCTAGTCACTCACCACGGCTGTAGGCCTCCACATGAGCTTTCTTCTCTAGTCTATTCTCTCACTGCTTTGCATGTCAACTACAACGTTTTCATGAGGGCATGAAACAGGGTAAGCAGGGGGGTGTGTGGAGTACTAAAAAGGTATGTTTTTGATAATTATTTCAGTGGCTTTTCAGTGGAAGTTGTGAACCTTTTTGCATCATGAACGTGGAAAACAATGAAGAATTATAACAAAACATGTGGGATTCGTATGCAAGACTTGACCGCTGATAGTTGTCATTCTCTTGTGCAGGAAGGGGTGAAAACGAGGAGCTGCTATTCCAAAGAAAAAGACAAGAACAGGGTAACTGTTGTCCCTTTGACGGTGGACCGAGTGCAAACAAGGCTAAGCAGATTGAAGCAAACCAGTCCGGAAAAGGAGGAGAAGACACCAGCTCGGCGGATGAGAAAAGAAGTGATTAAGGATTAATAGTTTGGCGAATCCTTCAGGATCTTTGATCCCGAGGGATCGCTGCTTTATTTATCTTGTTACTTAGACATCTCCGCCGTCACCTTATATAAAGGGCGACACTATTAGCTTTGGGGATTTATGCTTTTATGTAATTTTCTGTTAAAGATCAAACTTTGATCATCGAGTCTCGTTGAAACTGGTTCATTGTACTTTTGTTTTATGCATTAATATAAACTTGGTGATTATCTTATCGCGTCTGGATTAACTTAAAGCGGTGTACCCTTGGAGGCTAAGGGCCCAGCCCCAGAGGACACTTGCTTCTGTATCACTACAATTTGATTTCTGCGTGGTTTGCTTATTGTCGTCATTTGGTAATCTGATATGCTTTATGAATTGACATCATATGCTCTGTTAAGATTCATTCATTAAGGTTTTTACACACAGCACTGGTGTATTGACTCTGCATTATATTATTGATCCTTTCAGAGTTGATTGCATATTACTAGTCTTGACCGAATATTGTTACTATTTCGTTACGGAGCTTTTATGCTGTACATTCATGTTATAAGATTCATCCAAAAGTTGTGTTGTTTACGATTCAGGAGTGATGCTGTTCCATTTTAAAACACAGTCGTATTCCTGTTAATTAAGATTGATGCTAGATCGGATTACCCTTCAAGCATGTTGTGCATATATATGATTTCCAAGCACTGTTCCATAACTTATCAGAAATTAGTGTTGTTCTATTAGTGTGTGCTGCTTGCTTTGCCTTAAGAATGAAAGATTGTTGATTGATTACAATGAGTGCATTTGAGTTAGTAGAATAGAGTTTGATTACTGCTCACGAGACTTAGTTTTTTGATTACTGTTCCATTTTAGAATTGCTGTTCCATTTTAGCATTGTTGTTCCATTTTATCATTGTTGTTCCATTCCAGATTTACTGTTCGATTTCTTATTTGCTGTTCCATTTTTCTATCTGCCGTTTCATTTACTCGCATTTGTTGTTTTGGTGTGAGAGACGATTTGTGGCTGTAGTGAGCCTCGACATTTACTGTCTAGCTCCCAGACCCGTGGTCCATGCTCTAATTTCCTTTCCATCAGTTTCCAAAGGGATGGGCTATCGCTGCCAAACCCTTGACTGATAAGTTGCCCAGTTTTTTGAGTGTGTGATTTATTCCTTTAAAGTAACTTAGTTATAGATAAGCATCCATTTACTCTTGTATTTTTGAATGCTGTACTACTAGCATTACTCTGACAAATGATAGCCTCAGACTGAGACACTCTTTGAAATAACAAAACGCTCCCGGATTGACATATTAATGTGAGGTAACTAGAGGTGAAAGAGACCCTTTTTATAGCTCTACAACATACATAAAAACATTTACTAATCCTAATCAATGGAGACTGATCTATGTGATGCAAGCATGCTTCAGTAATAAGGTACTGTTCATAAGCGACAAAAAACAACTAAACAGAGATGAAAACAAGGAAAAAAACCCCAAATTTCAAGAATGGAAATAGGTTCAGTCAATCATCACACCTGGGCTTCACAGAAACAGGGATGCATCACACTTACTACACTTAGGAGGTGCTATGCATACTAAGTCACAGTGGGAGACAGTGCAATGGTCCAGGGAGCGCAACTGAAATGGGTTTTGGCTCAAATGTGGAGCTGTTTTCAATGTGTTAAGGTGGGTTTTGATGAATAGTAAAGAGTAAAGTATGAAGGAATGCCTTGAGAGGTTATTGAGCTACCAAAAGGGCATTTAGATGTGCTTGCAAATCAAAATTTTAATTCATAAACTAAAGCAGAGATTGACTGAAGCAGCATTCATCTACTATGCAATTGCAAAGAAAAAGTAGTTTGAAGGATATCTGGCTGACTCCAGGCTTTGTCTATAGTTTATCAACAAACAATAACAAACATCTATTCGATCCCCAGAGGAGTCGCCATTTTTTTCTGGGAAAACTAGTGTCTTTTCGATCGACTAGCCCTCTAGGTTTGGCAACTACCCTAGAAACAACAGTTTAAAGCAATTTGTGATTTCTTATATGTATAATAGATAAGCGAAAGACAAAGGAACCAACCTAGATCTTCCACTTAACTCCTTGCTTGATCTCTCTCCCCCTTGATAGAGCTTGCAACTCCTCTCCATACTTATCCTGCTTGGAGAGTACCTGTAGGAACACAGTAACAGAGAACCATTAAAGCATCTTGATCTATTATATCATAATCATTATGGAATCAGAAATATAATGAACATACAATGGCATTCATGAATAATAACATTCACAATTGCACAGTTATATGGAAGAAAACTCAAAGAATTTTATTATATAGAAGGGAGAATTACAACCCAGTTGTCTGATCTAGCATAATCCTCCCAACATGAAGCCCTCTTCACCTCATGAAATAGCAAGATCACACCAACAATACAATGCTCTTTCTCAAATACAAACTATCAACACTTCCTTGCAATTCACAAAATTCCAACTTCCTGGATCTCTTAGATGAGGGATCCATTTATAGATGTGTGCAAGGGTGTGAGTCATCTCTGCATTTTGATTAGTTTCATTCTACTTGTTACATTTGGTTCCACAAGAGGAGAGATAACTAAAGTTTAGATATCTTACTCGTCCTTGGGTGAATTCAGAGAGGCAAGTGTCATAGGAGAAGTTTCTAGAAGATTCCATGAGCAACCACCTAGCAATTGTCGGAAATTTGTCCATCCTCGCCCATCGCACCCTATAGAAGGCCCAAAAAATATGCATCCCACCTGAGTAGTGTATCACTTAGTATGCATCGCACCTGGCCAGTGTAGCAGTCAGTATGGTTCAGTTTAGGCCATTTCTGGATGGTTTTTCAGGTGGAAGTTTTGGGGAATGATGTAATCAGATGACCATGTTATTTTAGGGTATGACACAACTCTCTTAGGGGTTGATGAGCCTTGGTTTATCGACATCTAAGATTGGGGTTGAAGTGCCCAAATATGTCTATAACAGTCGGGAAAAACCACATTATTGGGCGGGTAACGTTCGTAAAACGGGCGTCGCCGATATGGCTTTGGACCGTTGGATGAGCGGGAAGTTGATCTAATGCTAGTCGGGCGAAAAACTTGCGTGGAGGAAATGAAAGGGAGTTTGGTGGGGCCTAGGGGCCTTAATTATGGTAGTTTTTTATTAGCGTGGGTTTAATCACGAGGTTAGGGGATCAAGTGGAACTTAATGATGGGATTAACTTAGATTTACCGGAATTTGGTAAATTAAGTAGGTTTTGTAGGGATATGGGGTAAATGTATTAGTTTCTATTAAAACTAAGGGTTGGGGGTATTTACATAGGGATTTAGTTAATATACGGGAAAAAGAGTTTCATCGGGGAGTTATATAATAAAGTTAAAAATTAATATGAAAGTGATGAGCAGAGTGACCATATCCTTATCATAATGTAAAATATGTGCATTTTATTTCATACATTTGGCACTTAGGATAAAGTACTTTTTGTGGGTTTTTGGGTGAAAAGGGATTTACATGGAGTTGTTTTTACTTTTCCTAGGAAAAAGAGTTTAAACATAGGAAAAGGGGGTTTTATTAGGGAAATGAAGGGGGGATGGATTTTATAAAGGGGATTATAAATTTTATATCCTAAGTCATTAAGTTGAGTGTCCAGTCCCTCCAAAAGTCAGAGAAATTCTTTGAGCCTCCTTGACTTGTAGGATTTAAAGTACTAGAACATACTTGTGGATAGGAAATTAGTAAGTAAAGGGGAAATGAATGAGGGGATTTAATCACATTAACTTGCAAACCTTTGTTTTTGCTTTCACAATTCATCATACATGTTGAAATATGTATCTAAGCATGATGAATGTGTTTCGATCTAACCATCTTTGTAGTTCAACAACCTTTCTTCTACTTACCCATTTCTTACCCTAACATTTTTTCTTCATTTATTTTGGTGCATTTAGGCTAGGAAACCCTTATTCTATCTTTTCTTTAATAAAAAAACTATCTATTTCTAACCTTATATCATCGAAGGGCTCATATTAAACTAATGAGCTCCTTTTATTTTCTCTACCTATCTAATGATATGCCAAGATTAAACTGTTTGGTCAGATTTTATTCTCTAACTATAAACATAAAATTCAAATCATGATATAATCAAGATTAAACAGTTTGATTACCATGGATTGTGGCATGAATAACAAGCTGCACATAATCATTATTATGCGTAAAAGTAAATAGTAGTGGAATTTAGACTTGCTCACTTTCATGGTCTCTTTTTTTTTTTTTTTTGGGGGGGGGGGGTTCATATATTTTAATTTTTTGACCTTTTCTCATTCTTTTTGTCCTTTGATTTTTCTTTTAGGACATACCCTCTTTACATTTTTTAATTTTTTAATATGGAAAACATTTTCAGAAAGCAAAGGTATGTACAATATTACAAGGCTTAACCTTAGTCATTCAAAATTATGACTCCTATTGGTATAGGAACCTAACAGTGGCTCCACTTGGGGATTGCATTTTCTAGTGAAATGTCAAGAATTTTAAAGATCACTGCCTTTGAAATGTTGCTGATGTTACCTTGCAAAGTGTTCCTCTATGCATCTGCATTATTGATACTTATGATAGTAAATCTTTCAAATCTTAGGGCCTTCTCTTCGGGCTTCAACTTCAAAAATCACCATCCAATCCAAACTAGACTTTTAAAAATAGAACATGTAGAGATGGGAAATGAAAATTAGTAACTTGGTTCAAAGAAATGTTTTAGCATTCGACCATTGACTGGCCCACCTTCTGCATCTGTACCATCGATTTCTCTCAAGAAGAAAGCATTATTTCCTTTGTTAGCATAAATGACATAGGGACATTTCCATAGGAAATCAAATTTCCCATGTTTACCTTTGTCTTCGCTCCTTGAGTCCCACTTGAGCACCTTGTCACCAAGGTAGAAATCTTCAGCCTTGGTTCTCTTATAAAAAATCTTTTTAACCCTTTCCTGCACAACTTTAGAACTGATATAGACCTCTTCTCTGGTTTTTTGTAGATGAGTAGTTTGATTGATTCTTCTTTGGATGATATTTGGTTCAACTTTCAATTCTTGAAGTATCTTCATTATTGGTACTCCAAAAGAGGATGGAAAGACACCTTCCATCTCATAAACTAGTTGATAGGGAGAAGTACCAATTGATTTCTTAGTAGTCAATCTATCTGGCCATAAGGAATTGACTAGCTTTTTGTTCTAAGTTTTCTTATTGTCTTCTAGTAACTTCTTGATGATGTTTACTAGGCTTTTGTTTGAGGATTTTGCCAGTCCATTACCTTCAGGGTAATAGGTTACAGAATGTTCCAAGGTGATATGGTATTTATTGTAGAAATATATCATTCTTTTGGATTTAAAGGCTGCTGCATTATCAGTAATGAGCTTAGTTGGACATCCAAATCTTGATAGAATATCGGTTTCAAGGAAGGTTATGATAATAGTGTTTATGGCTTGCCTTGAAGGTATGGCCTCTATCCATTTTTTGAAGTAGTTTGTGGCTGTGAGGATCCATTTGTGCTGGGCAGAGGAAGGTGGGTGAATTTCACCAATGAATTCTAAACCCCATTGTTGAAAAGGTATTTCAGCAGAGATTGGCTTGAGGGGTAAAGGTAAAATATTTTTCTTCCCCTAAAAAATTTGACATTTGTGACAGGAGGTTACATATTTTTTGACATCAGCGAAGAAGTTAGGCCCGTAGAAACCAGCTCTAAGGATTTTATCTGCAGTGGTCTTCCAGTAAAGGTGTCCTCCACAATCAATTGCATGAAACTCTTGCAAAATTTTGTCAAATTCATCTTTTAATAAGAAATTAAGAAGAATAACTTCATGATATCTCCAAAACAGAGCATTGTCTAATATACAAATTTTCAAGGATTTCATCTTCAAAAACCTACCTTTAGTCCTAGATAATTTAGGAGAATCTTGTAAGTTTAGTAAAACGTAAATAATATCAGCATACCAAGGTGATTCAATAATGGCCTGGCTGATTAGTGGAGTCGCCATCTCTTCTCCATTATCTATTATTGCAATAAAGTTTATATCCAAGGCCTGACAATTTGATTCATCCATGAGCTTGGTTAAACCTTGGCCCTTGATTAACTTAGTAGGTTTGATTTCTATATCGTACTCTAAAATAGTAGCAATCCACTTTCCCCTCTTTCCATCAGGACCATCCTGAGTTAGGATGTATTTGACTACTGAATTTGGAACGTATGCTACTATATGAGAATATAAGATGTTTACCCTAAAGTCCTTGATGGATTTGACTAAAGGCAATGCTTGTTTTTCCATTAAATTGTATTTCAAGGGGACATCTCTTAGGGCTTTGCTAAAGAAAGTGATGGGATGTTCATAGCCCTGGTCATTTTTCTGCAATAGAACTGCAACAATTGTGTGTTCTGAAGTAAAGGAAAACAAGATGAAATATCTGTCAAATTTAGGATTGATTAACACATTTGTTTTAGTTAAGGCTAGTTTAATGTCTTCAAAGGATTTTTTAGCCTCAACACTCCATTTTATGGTGGCATCCTTTTTCAGCATGTCGTTTAGTGACCTAATCAACTCTGCTAGATTAGATATAAATCTTCTAAGAATATTAATCTTTCCTAAAAAAGCTTCTAACTCTCTAATGTTCCTAGGGTGTTGTATTTTCAAGATGGCTTCTATTCTCGTAGGGTCTATTCTTATACCGTCTTTTGAAATTATGTGACCTAACAACTTTCCTTCTTCTAACCCAAACAAAGACTTTTTGGGGTTCAAGGAGATCCCGAATTTCCTGCATTTAATAAAAACTTGTCTTAGATGATCTAAATGCTGATTGTCAGATTTTGGAAATACAGTAATATCATCTAGATATATTATGAGGAAATCATGAATTTCTTTTGTGAAGGCTATATCCATAGCCCTCTAGAAAGTGGCTCTAGCATTCATTAGCCCAAAATGCATTTTCACATACATAAATGTGCCCCAAGGAGTAGTAAAGGCAGTTTTGGGTTGGTCATCAGGATGAACTAAGATTTGATTGTAACCAGAAAACCCATCCAACAATGAGATTCTGGTTGATCCAACTACCCTCTGTAAAATGAGGTCCATTTTAGGGAGAGGGTAATTTTCTTTCAGTGATACTTTGTTGAGGTTTCTGAGATCTACATAGAGTCTGATCTCACCAGTTTTCCTTCTAGATGGCACCAATTTTGAGTCCCAATCAGAAAATCTGATTGGTGCAATTATTTTGGCATCATACATCCTCTGAATTTCTTTTTCAATTGCAGGTAATAAGACAAGATTGATCCTTCTAAGTTTTTTTTGAAAGGATTTTGATTTTCTTTAATAGGAATTGTGTGCTAGATGATGTTGGTGACATAGGATTTGAGGTCCTTATAACTCCAAGCAAAGACATCCTGAAATTTTTTTCAACAACTCAATGTATTTTACTTTTTCAGTTGGAGGTAATGATTTTGAAAGTTTGATAAGTTTAGGATTTTCATTGGTGCCTACATTACATTCCTCTATATTAGACCGTAATGCTTCCTTTTTAGGTTTCCTAGGAACATCATTTGAATCAAATAAATCTTCCAGAGGGGTTAATCCCTTAGGTAAGAAGTTATCTTTGAGATTAATTACTTCGTTTTCTTCATTGATTATTTCATCAATCTTAATTTGCTCTAAGTTATCTAAATCTGATTTAGTAAATTTAGTTGGATTGAGTCTATCTAGTTCATCACCTTCTATCTCATTTATTTCTATCTTATCCTTAGTGTCAGGATCTATGGATGTATCAGTGCCTATATTGTTATTTACAAACTCTTCTTCTGAAAGTAAAAAGTTATTGATCTGTTTTTTATTAGAATATATTTGCCAATTCTTGAAATTATCTAGAATTGTAGGTCTGTGCCTAAATTTAGTAGTGTATTGATGGTTAGGTTGGAAGGGTAATTTGCAAGTGCTGGAAAAAATTTCTAAACTATGGGCTTGCATATTGTGTTTTCTAGGGATTACTGCAAGCTTTGTTTCTAGGAAATTGTTAAGTATTTTTACAACAGTTCCTCTATAACAACTTAATCTAGGGTCCTTTGTCATCTATACAACATCAATTTGTTTTATAATTAGTTCGGAGTCTCCCATGATAGAAACTCTTTTAGCTCCTAGATTCCTAACTGACTTAAGAGCTAAAATTAATGCTTCATACTTGGCCATATTATTGGTACATTTAAAATTCAATCTATATGCATGGTCTTCTGAGTGATTATTTTCCAAATTATATATCCACACTCCTGCTCCTTCTCCTAACTTATTGACTGACCCATTAAATTCTAGATGCCATAATATATCATGATCATAATTTTCACTATCTAGTGCAACAAATTTTTCATCATTTCTAGTAGTTTGACCATGTTGTTCATTGAAAAGTTCTGTAGTTTGGTTAATTTCATTTTGTGTAGCAACTGCCATTTCTTTTGGTTCTGTATTGGTATTGTCTAAAAAAAATTCTTGTGTTTGATCAACATTATACAGGATAAAAGAATCGATATCTGAGTGTATGGAGTAGATGGGAAAGTTTTGAGGAAAATCCTGGCTACTTACCATATATTTCATTAAGGTTTCTCGGTATAGTTTCTTAGGTTTTCCAAAAATTGAGATTGTTGCATATGACATATCTAGTTGTAAGGATCCCTGAAGTTTGGCTACCCACGATCTGGATAACAACATGCCATACTTTGGTGGGATGTCAGTAACTACAATATCCATAAGGATGCTTTTGGCAGGGTATTGGGCTAAAGTGACACATAGGTCTTTAATCAATCCTAGACATTGTACCTGACTGGAGTCAAATGAGAATAAGTCTTTGTAAGGCCTTGTAATGTCTAGGTTTAATTTCTACATCACTGAGTTGGGCATTAAGTTGTGAGAGGCCCCATAATCCAACATTGCATTCTGTAGAATTTTGTCATGGATACTAAGGCTAATGTAAAAATGTGGAACACCTCCTTCTAATGGTTTTCCATTAACATCTACACCAAATATGAGTTCTGGTTGGTCATCAAACAAGTTGACTGAATCCTCATTTTTAGCAATGTTTAAGGTCTAGTTTATCTGTGATTTGTAAGTTTTATTCTTGATTAGTTCTGTCAAAGGAACTGAAATCTTTAGCTTTGCTATCTCTGCTCCCAGATTGAATGGCAAAGAGACTTTTTCTGTTTGAAGGTTTTGAATTTTTGCAGCAGGGACTTGAGTAGGATTGTCTTTTTTTCCTTTATTGGGGATCTCCTTATGTGGATTTTTAGATCTGTTATTTTGAGCTTTTTCCACTGGTTCCTTAGCAGGAATTGAAGTGGATGGAGGATCAACAGAACGTTGATCATAGGTTATGTCTACAATTATAGGGCCATAAGGATTTGGGTTCTGCCTAGGGAGAATTTGGAGGATTTTTGAAACAAGGGCTTCTTTTATTTTCCTGGGTTGACTTTACACTATTTTCTTGGCTTGGTCAGGGACATCAACATTCTTTTTTCTTCTTAGATTATATTGTTTATGTACTTCAAAAATGGTAGAACCATACCCCTGTTTATAATGAAATGATTCTCTAGACTGTATTTGTAATTACTGCAGCCTATGTAGTTCTTGCTCATATTGGTTAAAAAATAGTATCCTCATCATTTATTCCCATTAGGTTAATTTGTGTATCTTGTTTTGGATCTTCTGGATGAGATGTCTCTGCATAATTTTCTTGAAAAGGAGGCCTATTTAGGGTTTCTAGTGAATTTGCCATGAAATGATGCTAGGGTTGATGACGGTCATCTAGTTTTCATAAGTTTAAACATGTAAAACCTCACCCTACACCTCTACACATGTTTAATATACTTCATGAACCACTGAACCAACTACAAAACACTAAATTACTCCACCAAAAATGAAACCCTAGCTCATTCCTATGGGATTTGGACAGTTTTCCTAGAAACCCTGTTTTTCCTTTTTCACAAATACATCATTCCTTCATTTCACCTCCTTTAATCTTCATAAGTTGTTCATAGTTCATATCCACCTCCTACAAATTCCCCTTGCCATTTTTTCCACTCCACCTACCCATCAATTCATTTTTCACTCATCCCTCACTGTTTTTCTCATTTTCTTGCTGCTAGGGTTTCTGTCATCATGGAAGGAGACTCTTCACCAGAAAGGAAGAAACACCACAAGGGAGGAAAAATTCTCAGATATGAACCATCCAATTGCAATGAGATCAATGCATCACCATTTGTCAGACATTGCTTTGAAGATGTGAATTGTCTAGATTTTTGCAAAAGGGTGTCAGAAGTGGGTTTCCATGAACAATTGACAGGTTGGGTTGCTACTCATTTGAAAGGAGAAAGTGCCATTATTATTGGTGTTGAATTCACATTTTCAATGGATTTTATTTCACTTGCTACAGGGCGACCAGATCATGGTGAATATTGGTTCAAGGGGATGAACTTAGATCTTGTACATTATAGATCTTTCCTGAAAACACCATACAGGGAAACCCATACTCATATCATACCTTTCAGGTACTTGTTGGAGAAGTATGCTCCATTGATGAAATTTGTCATGAAATTCTTCACCTGTGAAGGAAGCTTCTCTAGACTGTATGCCTATCACATCCGGATTCTAATGCACTTTACAACTCAGAAACCTCTAAACATATGCAACTATCTATTCAGGAGCCTTTCCAAGATGTCAGAGAAGGTACATGTGAAGAGCAAAGAACACTATCCTAGTTTGTTTCATCATAGTCTGATCAAGATTATGGTGCTTCATCAACTTGCAGAGAAGAATATGACATGGGAATATTTCTTGGAGACAGCATTGAAATGGCATGAATCCAATGTGGCAGCTTAGCCTTCTAACATGCCAACATAGCAAATGGAAATTGGGTCTTCAAGAAAATTAGTGGAAATGCCTAAAGCACCTAAACCCAAGGTGACTAGGATGTACAAAAGAGGAAAGAGGCTTATGTTTGCTTCTCATGGTGAGAAAGGGACCAAGCCTTCTACATCATCAAAACAGGGACCAACAGTCCAGGATAAGGACTTGGTTGAGCATGAGTTTGAGTTGGTTGACTTAGGAGAAGAAAATGATACCTCAAGAATGCAAAAGATGATCAGAGAAAAATATTATTAGATCAAGGAACTTACAATCAACATGGAAAGAGCAAGGTTTATCATTTCATTCCTAGAACAAGAAAATAGTCAACCGAAGGAAAAAAATTGATCATGGAAAAGGAGAAAACTAAACTATTGCAGCAAGCAAGCAAGGGAAAAGCAGTCATGGAGATTAATGAACCTGAAGGAACAAAAGGAAAAGGTAAGAGAAAGAGGTCAAGAACCAAAGGGCTTAAAAATGCATTAAAGGAAGAAGAAAAGCACATCTTACTGGATGAGGAATTAGAGCTACAAGACAAAATTTCCTTAGAAGTCAATCAAGACAAAGAGTATTGGTTATACAAGGTCAACAAACATTTTGAGAAGATTCTAGAAAAGGCTAATAGAGACAATCAACTGTTAAGGCACATGGCACATCATTACTAGGCTGAGAACATGATTTGCAATGTTAAGGTCAAGCAGCTTGAAAACAAGCTCAAAGAAGCCCTAAATGACCAAAATGATAAAGGAAACTTAGAGATGCTTGTTGAAGCATCTATGACGGCTTAATATGCCTTGTTTCATAGCTCTTGACCAATTTTTCAGAAATTTTGATCATTTTTGGTTTTTTGGAAATTTTAGTACCTTATGCAGAAATTTAGCTAGTCCAAGGTGCTGTGCTTTTTCCTCAGGCACTCAAATAAGGAATGGATTACATTTTTGGAAAGCCCTTGACATCCTCTCAAAAGCCATTTATTCATATTTTCCAGAGGAGGCCTAAATGTTGAGAAAAATGGGAAAAGGTGGTAAAAAATCAGCTTTTTGGACCTCTTTTTGACAGGCGCTGCACTTCTGGAGCGACTTTGGGAGATTGAATTTTTGAAGGCCTTCCCATGGGTCAGTGTCAAAAATTAAAAGTGTTATGGAAACTAGACTTGAAATTCTACTTGACCATTCTTTTGGATCTGCATTTGGACCTCAGGAAGGCACCTTAAAGTGGACTCAAATTCAGTGTTGCACTTCTGCAATTTCCTGTGTTTTTTATTTTAAATTTTAATATATAAATTTCCTAGTTTTCAATTTGACTTTATCAAAGTCAAAAATCTTAATGTAATTGAACTTGGTTCGAATTTAGATGATATAGGCATGAATAAATTCACATGATAGGTTTTTTTTTTATGTTTAGTATGTTGGCATTATGATACAGGTGTTGTCCTTGATGGCAACTTGCTCAAAGGTATGATACAGGGGTTGTCCTTGGTGGCAACTCAATCAGAGGATAGATCTTAGTATAGCAGGTCAAGAGAGAGATATACGTAGGTTAAGCTTGATGAAAGTGCGTATAAACATGGGTGAGAAGAACAAAAGGTGCTTATACATACACACGCAGGTTCACAGGAGGAAAGGTGCGTACATGTCGGAAAACTAAGATTTGGTCCATGGTAATTTGCTATTGGTCCATGTATTTGGTCCGAAGTGTTGACCACAAGCATTGGGTCCAACGTATTGGTTCTAAGTGGTTTTGGACCATGGTATTGAAAGAGGCCTAAACCTATATAAGGAGAAGATCATTAGGCCAAGGGGTGGATGTGCAAGTAATGAATGTCTGATGAAGTGTGAAGATATAGTATGCTGGTTATGGGTTTGTGATGCTTGGCTCGATCTGAATCAAGTTGGAAATGGCAGCGAAGGTATAAGAAATTATCTTTAGATCTATACGCGGGCTCTCTCTAGTGAAAGCGCATGTACAGGTGGTTTTGACGCAGTCAAGTAGCGTATACATTATGAGATTTGATGTTTCAGGTTGTTGTTGGTTCTAGTGGTTGTTGCAGAGTTTTGGGCTCTAGTCTGTGTTCAGGTAATTGTATTTTGATGATAGGGTTTTCAGTAATTCAGTATTGGGTGATTCAGAGATTGATGATTTAGGTATAAGTTGATGATTGTATTGTAGTGGCGATTGTTTTGTATTTATGGATCCAGTCTGAAAATTTATGAAACGTGGTCCCTGGAAGAAAAGATAAGGTTGTAGCCTTTTGTAGGCCAGCACCTACGTACTAGTACATCAGCTAGTACAAGAGCTAAGGGGGTTGTAGCTCCCTTCCAGGAGAGTCTGGAGATTGAGAGAAGGTTGTAGCCTTCTACACGTAGAAGCTTGCGTACTGGTATAAGACTGCACCAGTACAGAACCATTGTAAAAAGAAGTTTCTTATTAAAGAAGATAGAGACGAATTGTAGTAGGTGGTTTTCACCCACATTGGGTTTCCACCTTATATCATGGTGTTCATGTGTGTTGCTTATGTGTGATGATCTGTTCTATTTTACTGCTCCTGTTTACTGTTCATATGGTTAATAATGTTCTGATGCACTCATTAAGGACTAACTAACTGAATCATAAGTTTACTAGATATACGCTTGTTGCATTACACATAGTTGCGTATACACGCGGTTTGCCTTAACTAAAGTAGCGTATATGAATCTTAATATGGAAATGAAAAATTTATATTGATTTGATAATACTGATTCACCCCCCCCCCCCCCTCTCAGTATTATTTCCAACAATTTGGATCAGAGCAGGTCCTTTGGAAGAAGCTTGATTTCTTGAAGGAAAGATCCATCAAAATGGGTAATCAAGAAAGAGAAGCATCCATTAGGCCACCAATATTTGATGGGAGCAACTTTGTCTACTGGAATATAAGAACCACAACATATTTACAGTCTCTTGGAATGGATGTTTGGGGAATCGTGGAAGGAGGATACACATATCCATCAGCAATTCCTATAGATACAGCAAAGAGAAAGCAATATAAACTCAATGCCAAAGCGGTTACTGTCTTATTGGGAAATTTGTCACAATCAGAATTTGTCAAGGTCATGTAGTTCAAATCAGCCAAAGAAATATGGGACAAAATCATTCTAAGCTATGAAGGAGATGAATATGTAAAACGAGCAAAGCTTCAAACTCTCAGGATATGGTATGAAAATCTTAAGATGCATGGTAATGAAAGCATAGCTAATTACTTCCTGCGTATAGATGAGATTGTCAATTGTATGAGGAATCTGGGTGAAGAATTTAATGAATTTGTCTTAGTTGAAAAGGTTTTTAATATCCCTGTCTGCTAAATTTGATTCCAAAGTTTCTGCCATAGAAGAAACGGAGGATTTGTAGAAAATCACTATGATGCGTATTCACGGAATCTTAACTTCATTTGAGATGAGAAAAGGAGGACCATCAGATATGAGAGAAGCCGCATTCGAAGTGTCAGCAAATGAATCAGGATACATTTCAAAAGGAGAAGATGAGGTAAATTTTGTCAAGAATCTTGAACGGGGATTTGGAAGATTCAAAGGTAAGCTACCTTTCAAATGCTTTTCATGTGGTAGAGTTGGTCACTACGTTGCTAGATGCCCTCATAACAAAGGAAAGATGTTTGAAGAAGGTAATAGAAGTTATTATACCCATGATAAAAGTAATGAATCATCCAATAGACATTAGACTTCTCATGGCATATGAAAATAAGGATGTAGAACCAGAAGAAGTTACCAGATTAAAAGAACAATTGGAGTCAGTAACCAAAGTAAGGGAGCAATTGTAGGATATAGTAAAAGATCAAAGAATAATAATTTAGAGACTTGAATCGAAGATCCTCTCTCTAAAAGAGGATCTTAAAGAATCAAAGAAGCAGAATGAAGAAGCTCTTGAAGAACAAGAACATGAAGTAATCAAACTAAGGCAACAAGTGGAAGAAGGAAGAAAAGCTGAAGAAAACATAAGGAAGCAGTATCTGGAAAAGGAAGAACAACATAAGGTTGAGGTAAATATCTTAAAAAGAAAATTAGAAGAAAAGGATAAACTGTTACGATTTCAAGATAGTACTAAGATTTTGGATGACATTCTTGGTAGTCAAAGATCCCCTACTATCAAAACTGGTCTTGCCTTTTGTGAATCTGTTGAAGTTGAATCTAGCTCATAAGGTGAGGCAAGGAACTCTAATGAGAATTCTAAAATGATTAACAAGGAGATGAGAGGACAACCTCATCAACAGTCAAGGAAAGAAATTCCCCAAAGAAAATCCTTTACTCCTAACTATGGAAGTGATAGATGATTATTTCTTCCATTGAATAATGTTGAATGTTATGTATGTCATAATCTTGGACATGTTGCAGCCAGATGCAGAAGTAGAATGGTTCAAGACCGTCACACAAGATCATCACATTCCAGGTACTTCAAATGATATTGTTTTGCTTGCAATATGTTTGGCCACAAAGCAATTGATTGCAATAGAAGGAACATGAAACATGTAAGATGTTATGCATGTAACAAGTTTGGACATAAAGCAAAGGAATGCAGGAGCAAAATTCAAACTCCAAAGCAAGAGGATTATACATCATCACAATTTCAGGTATTGAAGAAGATAGAATTAGAGATAGAAAGGTGTGACATAACTCAGTTAGCTGACATAACAGACATAGGGGAAACTGAAAGTGTAGACCTTCAGTGTTCCATCTTGCATACGCTGATATAACAAATGTAAGTTGCGTATATACAAAAAATATAGGCTGCATAGTCACGTATATGGAGCTCTGAAGAAAAGCAGCAGAACAGAGTCAGGAAATGGTTCGGTCGTAGTATATGATGGTTGGCACAGGCTCAGGGGGAGCATATGCTTTGAATAATGCATTGTTCGCATTATGGTTAGAAGTCCTTGGTGATGATGCTTATTGACACATCTTGCTACTGATTGTTGATTGACCAAGAGAATGCATTGCAGGTTATGATGCTTATGGTGTAGATCATATGGTGTATGATAGTTGTTGATAACTATCATGGTCATGTTTAGGTCCTTGGTCCTTGTGAGTTCATATGATGTATTTTTTTACCCCACTATGCATGGGATGGATGATGTAATGGTTCTTGTTGTTGAGTCATGCATAAACATTTGGTATATCCCCACTTGGTTGGGTGGATGAGTCTAAAAATGGTGTATTCCCACTTGGTTTGGAGATTGATGTATAGAGTCATGCTTTTGCAGACCGTGCATGTGCTCAGGGGGAGCATGAATGGATTGGTACATCTGGGCATATACAAAGGGGGAGCTCAATCAGAGATTTCAGCAGGTACTCAGGGGGAGTATGGACAGCAGAGGGAGAGAACTTCTTGGTCTACCCTTTACCCTTGATGTCAAAGGGGGAGAGTGACTTGGTGTGGTGGTTGTCATCAAGTCCAAAGGGGGAGATTGCTAGCATTATGATACAGGTGTTGTCCTTGATGGCAACTCGCTTAGAGCTATGATACAGGTGTTGTCCTTGGTGGCAACTCAATCAGAGCACAAATCTTAGTACAACAAGTCAAGAGAGAGATATACACAGGTTAACCTTGATGAAAGTGTGTATATGTGTGGGTGAGAAGAGAAAAATGCACATATACATACACACACAGGTTCACAGGAGGAAAGGTGCATACATGTCGGGAAACTAAGATTTGGTCCATGGTATTTTGGTATTGTTCCATAGTATTTGGTCTGAAGTGTTGACCCCAAGTATTGGGTCCAAGGTATTGGTTCTAAGTGGTTTTGGACCATGGTATTGAAATAGGCCTAAACCTATATAAGGAGAAGATCATTAGGCCAAGGGGTGGATGTGCAAGTAATGAATGTTTGATGAAGTGTGAAGATCTAGTATGCTGGTTATGGGTTTGTGATTCTTGGCTCGATCTGAATCAAGTTGGAAATGGCAGTGAAGGTATAAGTAATTATCTTTAGATCTGTACGCGGGTTCTCTCTGGTGAATGCGCGTGTACACGTGGTTTTGACACAATCAAGTAGCGTATACATTATGAGATTTGATGTTTCGGGTTGTTGTTAGTTCTAGTGGTTGTTGCAGAGTTTTGGGCTTTGGTCTATGTTCAAGTAACTGTATTTTGATGACAGGGTTTTCAGTAATTCAGTATTGGGTGATTCAGAGATTGATGATGCATGTATAAGTTGATGATTGTATTGTAGTGGTGATTGTTTTGTATTTATGGATCCAATCTGAAAATTTATGAAACGTGGCCCTTGGAAGAAAAGAGATGGTTGTAGCCTTCTGTAGGCCAGCACCTACGTACTAGTACATCAGCTAGTGCAAGAGCTAAGGGGGTTGTAGCTCCCTTCCAGGAGAGTCTGGAGAACAAGAGAAGGTTGTAGCCTTCTGCAGGTAGAAGCTTGCGTATTGGTATAAGACTGCACCAGTACAGAACCATTGCAAAAAGAAGTTTCTTATTAAAGAAGATAGAGATGAATTGCAGTAGGTGGCTTTCACCCATATTGGGTTTCCACCTTATATCACGGTGTTCATGTGCGTTGCTTATGTGTGATGATCTGTTTTGTTTTACTGCTCCTGTTTACTGTTCATATGGTTAATAATGTTCTGATGCACTCATTAAGGACCAACTAACTGAATCATAAGTTTACTGGATATACGCTTGTTGCATTACACACAGTTGCGTATACACACAGTTTTCCTTCACTGAAGTAGCGTATATGAATCTTAATATGGAAATGAAAAAGTTATATTGATTTGATAATACTAATTCACTGCCCCCCCCTCCTCTCAGTATTATTTCCAACAATCCTCTTAGTATTATTTCCAACATAATAGGCCTCGTTGAGGAAGTGTAGTCCAAAACAAAGTCTACAAGCAGTGTTTGTATTTGACCTTCTCATTCTCACCTGTTGGTTGAGAGAATCTTGCAATCAGTTCCACCACCTAGTAATTCGACTCCTGAAGGTGGGGAAGTGGTTCAATTGAGTCTATATGTACTATTTCTCATTCAAAGAGAAGGGTTGGACTTTTTTGGAGGAGGCTTGTATGTTATGATTGTTTCAGCTAATGCAGGAGCAGTTGCATCTATTTTTTAGGAACTCTAGTTCTGTGAGTGTATGGTGTTTTTTTAATCTTTCTATCAGTTCCTTGTTAGAAAAATATTATATATGACAGAGAAATGAAAGACATATAATATGTGGAAAAACACAAACACATAAAACCAGAGAGACACAGATATACGTGGTTCACCAAGTTTGGGCTACATCCACCCCGAACAGCCAATCCTTCCTTTCTATTATCCAGCAAAATGAAGAGACACAACCTATAGTAGATCCGTTGTAATATCCTTTGTTTTCTCTCACAGTCTCACCTCTCTATTTCTTGCTCTGAGAATACACATATATATATTTTTATAGCCTCAATGCAATACCCTCATACAAAGAGAGGGGTTGCCTTCTAGGGCAAAAAACCCTAAACTAAACATAAATTCTACCGTGAGATCATTCGCCTAATGAATGGCCCAGATTGACTATAAATTACTACACTATTACAAGGCAATTTTACATTTACTTTTAGCTTCGGGGGACTGCTGGCCCCCAGACCCCCCAGCGTGGAGGGGTGTACAATCTTCTTGGGGTATACATTCGACTGAAACAAAGACCTTTAAATTAGGATGATAATCATGCTCCACACCCAACATTTCTAATAGCTAAATTATCTTTCTTCACATTCTTTGTCTTCTATTTATGAGTTACCTTACAGTTAAATAGATAGGATTCTTGATTTGAAGCTCTGTTTATGTGGTGGTCATAGTTGTGCTTATTTCTTCTAAAAGCTAATGAACTCATACTTACATATGCTCATTAGTATCTTCAAAACTTTTTAATCTATACTACATTGACAATATTTCAAGTACACCGTAGCCTTAAGATGCTTAGCTCCTTTCTATATTTTTCTCTGCATTCCTAAATCCTAGACCTAATCACTGGCTCTAAACTCTAGTCTAGCAAACCCTAAAATCTCAAAGTCACAAACACACAAACAAACATACATATCTAGCCTGAAAACTTTGTTCTTTAAAGCTATTCATTGATAAAAACTTTGAGAGATCCCTCTCAAGCTCAGTAGGGCTAGATATTGAGCTAAATCTAGTTTGAGGTTACCTCTTTCGATCTCCTCCTTAGCCTAGGAAATTATAGATGCTAAAAATTTTGGCGCCGTTTCCGAGGAACGACTGATAAATCATTTTGAGGAGATATCTTAGAGATTTCAAGAGAACTGGTTCTGTAGTTGATAGTTTCCAATATCCAAACATAGGTTGATTTTACAAATTTCATAAATCTTAAGTTGAGACAAAATTCTGCCTTCTGAAATATATACCAAGTCAAATCCTGATCCAAATCCACCTTTTATTGTTGAATATCCTAAAAACCTACTCAGAAAACTTAAATTACCTATCACTAAAAGTGCAGTTCAAAAAATTAAAAGAACAACTTGTCTACCTAGAAATATATTTGCCTTTGAGCAGATTCCTTTTGATACTTAGTTAGAGTTTTTCCTTTCAAGGTCATAATCTAAATCTTGCATTTCTAAAGTAATATCTGAACCTATTCAATTTGAATCTCATTCTCGTTCTTTAGAATCTCTATCTTCTAGAGTTGATCATGAGTTGTGGTTGAATTTTGACAAACTTCAAAGTCTTGTTGACCAGCTCCAAATTACTACTGAAAAAGCCTACATTCAATATCAGCTTGAATACTTAACTGTTGTCTCATCCTCCACTACACCCCCAAATACATCCACTACACCTCCAAGTACCTCTATTACATCTCCAAGTACCTCAGCCACCTCATCCTTTCTTCCACCACCTCCATCCATATCATCATCTTTACCTACACAACCCATTATAGTACCTCCACCACCTCCAGTAGTCATGGCATGATTTCCACTCCTCATACTACTTGTTCAACTTGTTGCTTTACCTCAGAACTATGGCAAAATACTTCCTTTATGTGATGGGAGTTCATAAATCACAGCTCAATATCATGTTGATAAATTGATAGATTTTATTGACTTGGAAGAAATTGATGAAGATGATGCTAAGATGAGAATCATAGCTCAAAGATTTTAAGGGGATGTGAAGAAGTGGTTTCGCAACCTAGCTCCTAATTTTGTCAATAACTCACAAAGGTTGATTGAGTTGTTCTTAGTTCATTGGCAAGAGAATAAAAATCCATTGCAGATATTACCTGAGTATAACTCAATGAAAAGAAATGAAAATGAGTCAGTTCAAGAATTTACAACAAGATTCAATTTGGTATACAATTCTATTCTTGATGATATGAAGCCTCCACCTGATCTACCACTTCTCCATTATCCTGATGCCTTTGACCCAGACATGGCATATCAGCTCAGAGAGAGAGACCTTGCTACTCTTGAAGAAATTCCATGAAATGTAGTGAGTGTTGAAGCCAATCTGTGTATCAAGAAGTCTAAATCAAAGCCTAAGAGGACTGAGAAGAAATTTGTGTTTAAAGAAGAACCTTCATCATTTTCAGATGTAAAGCTTGACACTCTGATCAAAAGAATGGAGAGAATGATGGATATAATATCCATAACTAATCGACAAGCAGAGCCTTCAGTGAGGAATATGAACTTTTGCAGCCAGCAACAACAATAGTTCAGAAATAGACAGAAAGAGTAATGAAATCAAGATCCTCAAGGAAAAGTAAGAGCACCATTTCAGAAAAATTATATTGAAGGTTGGGAAGAAGATGAAGAAGAGATTGTGGAAGCAAATCACTTCTTTGAAGAAGATGTGCTACCTACCTTTTTGACAGAAGAAGATCAGTTTTCTGAAGATTCTTTCATACCAAGTGATCAACAACTTGTACTTGCAAGTGACGATCTAGGGGTTGTTCAAACTGAAGAATACCAAAGAGGATATCATAATGCTCTTAGTCATTTGCAAAAGTAGTACAACTTGAGAAACATAAATGTACTTGTTACACTGAACCAAAAGAGGCAAAATTTGCAGAAAGACACACCAAGCAAAGAAGAAGCTCCTCTGAATCAGAATAAAGAAAAAGTTGTTATACTAAGACGGGATAAAACTAATGAGGCATCTACCAGAAATGTGAGAAAGGATAAGGAGTTTGAAAGTGAAAGTCACAAGAAGGAATCTCAAGCTAAAGGGCAGATTGAAAAGAAGGATATCGTTGCAAAGGAGGTAGAAAAGCAATCTAATCTTTTTAGTTTGGAAAATGAAATTTATAAGCTATAAGTTTCAATTCCTCTCACTAAATTAGTGAAGAATGAAAAATATAAATTTTAGATTGCAAAAATGCTTAAGGTTGACCAGATGTCAGATACTATGAATGTGGATGATGATGAACCAGTAATCCTTTTTTATCCAGCCTTAGAAGGAAGTCCTGAAGATAGTGAAATTCCACCTTTTTATCTTAGTCTCAAACTTCATGACTTTATCCTCCATAACACCATGCTAGATTCCGGTGCCTCACATAATCTTATGCCCAAAGTCATCATGGACAAACTAGGACTGAGTATCACTTGACCTTATCATGACCTCTATTCTTTTGATTTAGGTAGAGTGAAATGTCTTGGCCTCATTAAAGACTTTATAGTGTCCTTGGACCAAATTCCGGCCAAGAATGTGCTGATGGATGTAGTAGTTGCTGATATTCCTCCTAGGTTTGGTATGTTTCTTTCAAGGTCTTGGGGAGAAAAACTAAAAGGCACTCTACAACTTGACTTTTCATATGCCACTATCCCAGTATTTGGGTAGCTCAGGAAACTTTATCAAGAAAAGAAGATGAAATTCATGATCAGTAGTAAGGAAAAACCAATAAATCACCCTATACATGTTGTGCACACTGATCTTGATTCCTTCATTTTGTTTAGTGATATGAATTTAGTTGATGATGAAAGTCAGCTTGTAGAAATTTCAGAAGTTCCAAAGGTTATAAGAAACATGCAGAAAGTTATCACAGCTGAAGGGAAAGAGATGGATGAAAGGTGTTTGTAGCCAGTAAACCCTCTTGAAGAGATTGCTGAGATAGTACAGAAAACAGAGTGTCTTGAGATAGCCATCCATCCTCCAAAAGATCAGACAGTTCAGCCTTCAGAAATCCTTTTTCTGGATGAAGAAAATGGTCTTTGGACTATGGAGTTTGATGGTGTAGTGGGAAGAGAAGGAGCTGGGATTGGTGTTTGGATTCATGGTCCCTTACATCAATCATGAAAAATTCCTTGTAATGTAAGAATGAGTTCTTAGAAGTTATCTTTTGAATGCTCAAACAATGAGGCAGAGTATGAGGCATTGATTGTTGGCCTCAAAATTCTAAAGAAGTTGGGAGCAAAGAAAATATTTGTTTATGGCAACTCCGAGTTAGTAATCAAAAAAATCAAAGGGGAATACCAGGCCAAGCATCCAAGAATGAGAGCTTATCACAATGTTGTACTTGACATCCTCAAAATTTTTACAAAATATACTTTGTCTCTTATTCCTAGAACTTAGAATGTGATAGCTAACTCTCTTGCTACTGCAGCTAGTATGGTGAAGTTTCCTATTCACTCTAATCATAAATATTCTATCCATGTCAAACACTGCCCAACTATCCCTGATAATATGAGATTTTGGCAAGTGTTTTGGGACGATAAACTAATCGACAATTTTTTGCAAATGGAAGGAGAATTTCAGAATTCTCACATTGATGATACATCCAATATGAATGATCTAGACATTCAATCAGCTGAGATTGAAATATTGCAGCAGAAGGACAACAAGTTTCAAAGAGGATTGGTACCTTTGGAAGGGTTGTTTGATCATGACAATGTTGCCAAAAAGCCCACCATGGTTCCCACAGAAAAATGTGTTGAAGATGTAAACATTGGTGCAGCTAACAAGCCTAAGATGGTCAAAATATCAAATTCCTTATCTCCTGAAATGAAAAATAAGTACATAGCTTTAATGAAGGAATTTTCTGATATATTTTCTTGGGACTATTCAGATCTAAAATTATGACAAGAGTATCATTCAGCACACCATTATGATCAAGCATGATCAAAAGCCATTTTGCCAGAAACTGAGAAGGATTAATCCTAAGCTGCTTCCATCAATTGAAAAAGAGGTAAAAAGGCTTTATAATTCTGGTATTATAGTTCCTATTTGATTTTCTGAATGGATGTCTAATCTAGTGCCAGTAATAAAAAAGACCGGGGATATTTGTCTTTTCATTGATTTCAAAAATTTAAACAAAGTGTCCTTGAAAGATAATTATCCATTGCCAAATATGGATCATATACTTCAGAGGGTAGTTGGGTCTTCTAGAACGTCATTGCTAGATGGATATTTTGGGTACAATCAAATTTTGGTGCATAAATATGATCAACTGAAAACAACCTTCACAACACCATGGGGTACATTCATGTATGCTAAGATGCCATCTGGATTAAAGAATGCAAGAGCAACTTTTCAACGGGATATGGACATAGATTTTGCTAATGAAAAAGATGTATTTCTGGTTATATATTTAGATGATCTCACAGTATTTTCCAAGTTTGATGACGATCATTTACATCATTTGAGAATTGTTTTTCAGAAATGTAGAAAATTTGGTATCTCACTCAACCCAAAGAAGAGTCTATTATCCATGGAAGAATGTAAGCTGCTGTGACACATCATCTATAAGGATGGAATTCACATTGATCCTGAAAGAGTGCAAGCCATTCAGCGATTAGATTTCCCAAGGAACAAGAAAGAGATTCAGTATTTTAATGGAAAATTATTTTTTTGAGAAAGTTCATCCCCAATCTAGCTGAACATTTGAAAGAGATGATAGACATGTTAAATAAGGTTAGTGAGGTAAAGTGGTATTTAGAGGCCAAGAAATCATTTCATGTAGTAAAGTTTTCATTATCTATTGCTCATGTTTTGATTAGTCCCGATTATACTTTAGATTCCATTATCTTTTCATTTGCCTCTGAGAATACATTAGCAGTAGTCCTAATGCAAAAGAAAGATCAGAAAAATGATCAACCCATAGCATTTTTTAGTCACACCACAAGAGATGCAGCACTAAGATACAACATAATTGATAAGAAGGCCTTGGATTTTGTGAAAGATCTCAAGGATTTTTGAGTTTATATTCTGCATTCTCACACCATTGCTTATGTTCCTACAGCAGTAGTGAAAGAAATTCTTGTGCAAATAGATCCTGAAGGAAGAAGGGGAAAATGTATTGCAACCATGCTGGAGTATGATTTGGAGATAAAGCTTACAAAGCTCATCAAGGGACTTTGGCTAAGCTTATGGATGAATCTAATCTACATGCAGTAGACATTAATTTGATTGCAACACTTTCTGAAGGAGAAGAAGAAGACCCATACTTATAGGTGTCTAACATGTTCCTTTCCTCTCCATGTTATTTCGAGCTTGTCTATGTCTTGCAGCATCCAAATCCTCCACCAAAAGTTCCCAAAGGTAAATCTAGATCATTAAAGTTGAAATATTCAAAGTATTGTATTCTTGATGGTGTTTTATAATAGAAAGATCCTGGTGGTGTGCTGCTGAATTGTTTGGTAGAAAATGAAGCTAAAGATGTCATGAAAGATTTTCACAAGGGAGATTGTGGTGGTCATCATTTCTGGAAGACTACAACAAACAAGATCTTGAGAGCTAGCTTCTATTGGTCCACTCTCTTTTCTGATGTATATAAAACAGTGATGAGTTGTCATGAATGTTAGATTTTCCAAGGAAAGAAAAAGCTTTTTCCATTACCCTTGCATCCCATCTCAATTTCAGCTCCTTTTCAGTAGTGGGGTCTTGACTTCATTGGCGAGATCCATCCTTCATCATCAGCACAACATAAATGGATTTTGATAGCCATAGACTACTTTACAAAATGGATTGAGGCAATCCCAACCAGGCAAGCTATTGATTCTGTTATCATTCAATTTATGGAATCTAATATCTTGTCTAGATTTGGATGCCAACAGAAAATAATTACTGATAATGCTGCTGACTTCAAGTAAAAAATGATGGTGGAGTTTTGTGCTAAGTACCATATTGTATTAGGAAATTCCACTGCTTATCATCCATAAGGGAATGGTCTGGCCAAATCTTCCAACAAATCTTTGATTAACATCATCAAAAAGGTTTTAGAAGTGAACAAGAAGAACTGGCATAAAAATCTCATTAATGCCTTACGGGCAGATAGAGTCAACACTAATAAATCAATAGGTATGTCTCCTTTTCATTTGGTTTATGGATTTGGCACAATGTTTCCTTCATCTCTTGCTGTCCCAGTCATGAAAATTCTGTAGGAATTAGACAATGAGACCAACGATTGTTTAGATTATCTTCCGGATCCATCACATAAGGATTCTTTTCCATCGATGTTTCGAACCAGCAACGATGGTTCATCTTCAGGATGTGAGAAAATATTGAAAGACTGGTCTTATTTTTCTATAGTAAGACCAGTCTTTCAATATTTTCTCACATCTTGAAGATGAACCATCGTTGCTGGTTCGAAACATCGATGGAAAAGAATCCTTATGCGATGGATCCAGAAGATAATCTAAACAATGATGAAACTCGCAGAAACCTCAAAGACAAGAGACCAATGATATGCAAAGAAGGATAAATCAAATGATTCATGTACAACAGACTAGAGAGGAAGTTCTTCAAAACACCTCTAAACTTCAGGAGAGGATTAAAAGGATCTATGATCGCAAGACCAAGTAAGACAATTTCAATTTAGGAGATGTGGTTCTTCGGTGGGATGCTAGAAATGAAGAAAAGGGAAAACATGACAAATTTGAAAAATTGTGGAAGGGACCCTATAGAATTTCTGCTTTCAGAGGGAATAATGCTTTCTTATTGCAATAAATGAATGGAGAATATTACTTAAGAGGAGCGATCAATGGCAGGCTTCTCAAGCACTACCATGTTTGAAAAAGTTCTAAAATTCCATCACTATTGTATATACATGTGTGCTTTTTATGTTCCAGTATCTAAGTGGCTAGCATAGGAGTTTGAAGTTCGAAGACAAGGTCCTAAGGCTTCTTTGTTCAGCTGCTATTTTTATTTTACTTTTGCAGTCCTGTCATGTCAAAAAGTCAGTCAGTTTTTGAGTCAAAGTTTGGTTTTCTGCATGTTGACTCCATTGCCCAATGAATAAGGCTACTTGGTCTACAGTGTTCTTGATACCTCCAAGGAGCTTCCATACCTAGCTAGAACCAATTTTAGTGTCAGTCTTGTTTTCCTGTCACCGGTGATCAAATATACTTTTACCAAGTCTATGTGGGGGTCTCAAAATCAAAATTTTACCATGTCACTAGGTTTACAGAGTAAAATTTGGTTACTATCTAGTTGGTCTAGGAATGAGTTTATACTTTTGGGAAAGTCACATATGTTGGTCACTTATCTCATTCAGATGAAGGTGTCATAATAAAAGCAAGTTTTCCTTATATCAGTCATCATCATCATTCCATTCAGTTTCGGGGTTTTTCATTAAGTCATTAGGGTTTTCAAGGTCCATCATTATCATGTGTAAATCCAGTATTGAATAAAGCATGAAAAACATCTCTTTGACATTAACTTGTTGAGTTTTCACAAGTTCATCATGATTTTAGTTTGAAAGGCTCTAGGAGAAGAAGCTCCAATGTTAAAAAAGTGAAAATACAGCCCAAGTTTTAGCTTTCTACAATGACTCATTTCTAAAGGTGAAAAATCAGTTTTTCAAAAGTTTTGTGGGGCCCATTTCTTTTCAAAGAGGAAATTAACTTGCCTATATAAACCAAAAATCCCCAATATCATTTTATTTTCCCCTTATTCTTCCTTGTGCATCGAACTCTCCCTCCCTTTAGTGAGAAAAACTTGGGTTTTTAGGAAAAATTAGCAAAAAACTCCAGACATTGCACTCCCAGAGACTGCATTGCACTTCTAAGGCCAACTCTGCACTTCTCGACACTACGATGTGCTTTGGCGTTGCACTTGTGCCAAAGCAACTCATAATCACCCAGAATTCACCCAAATCAGAATTTTAAGCTTGCAAATTCTTTTTCTTGCAAACCTAGACTTATCTACAAGTAAGTACATCATCTTACTCTACTTTTTATTTTTCAAGATCAATTCAAAGCTAAAGATTTCCTCATTAGGGTTTCTAGTGAATTTGTCATGAAATGATGCTAGGGTTGATGATGTCATCTAGTTTTCATAAGTTTAAACATGTAAAACCTCATACTAAACCTCTACACATGTTTAATATACTTCATGAACCATTGAACGAACTACAAAACACTAAATTACTCCACAAAAAATGAAACCTTAACTCATTCCTATGGTATTCGGACAGTTTTCCTAGAAACCTTGTTTTTCCTTTTTCACAAATACATAATTCCTTCATTTCACCTCCTTTCATCTCCACAAGTTGTTCATAGTTCATATCCAGCGCCTCCAAATTCCCCTTGTCATTTTTTCCACTCCACCTACCCATTAATTCATTTTTCACTCATCCCTCATTGTTTTTTCTCATTTTCCTGCTGCTAGGGTTTTTGTCATCACAAAAGGAGACTCTACACCAGAAAATAAGAAACACCACAAGGGAGGAAAAATTCTCAGATATTAACCATCCAACTACAATGAGATCAATGCATCACTCTTTATCAGATAGTGCTTTGAAGATGTGAATTGTCTAGATTTTTGAAAAAGGGTGTCAGAAGTGAGTTTCCATGAATAATTGACAGATTGGATTGCTACTCATTTGAAAGGAGAAAGTGCCCATTATTGTTGGTGTTGACTTCACATTTTAAGTGGCTTCTATTTCACTTACTACAGGGCTACCAAATCATGGTGAATACTAGTTCAAGGGGATGAAGTTAGATCTTGTACATTATAGATCATTCCTTAAAACACCATACAGGGAAACACATACTCATATCATACCTTTCAGGTACCTGTTGGAGAAGTATGCTCCATTGATGAAAGTTGTCATGAAATTATTCACCTGTGAAGGAAAGTTCTCTAGACTATATGCCCATCACATCTGGCTTCTATTGCACTTTACAACTCAAAAACCTCTAAACATGTGCAACTATCTATGTAGGAGCCTTTGCAAGATGTCAGAGAAGGTATAGGTGAAGAGCAAAGAATACTATCCTAGTCTCTTTCATCATAGTTTGATCAAGATTGTAGTGCTTCATCAACTTTCAGAGAAGAATATGACATGGGAATTTTTCTTGGAGACAAATTTGAAATGGCATGAATCCAATGTGGCAGCTCAGCCTTCTAACGTGCCAACATAGCAAATGGAAATTGGGTCTTCAAGAAAATTAGTGGAAATGCGTAAAGCACCTAAGCCTGAGGTGACTAGGATGTACAAAAGAGGAAAGAGGCTTGTGTTTTCTTCCCATGGTGAGAAAGGGGTCAAGCCTTTTGCATCAGCAAAACTAGGACCACCAATGTAGGATAAGGACTTCGTTGAGCATGAGTTTGAGTTGGTTGACTTAGGAGTAGAAAATGAAAAACACATCTTACTAGATGAGGAATTAGAGCTAGAAGACAGAATTTCCTTAGAAGTCAATCAAGACAAAGAGTACTAGTTAGACAAGTTCAATGACCATTTAGAGAAGCTTATAGACAAGGATAATAGAGACAACCGGCTGCTAAGGCACATGGCACATCATTACCAGGCTGAGAACATGATTTGCAATATCAAGGTCAAGCACCTTGAAAACAACCTCAAAGAAGCCCTAAAGGACCAAAATGATAGAGGAAACTTGGAGATTCTTTCTGAATCATCTATGAGGGCTTAATATGCCTCATTTCACATATGTTGACCAATTTTGACGAAATTTGATAACTTTTGGTTTTTTGGAAATTTTAGTGACTTATGCAGAAATTTAGCCAGTCCCAGAAGGTTGCGTTTTTTCTTTAGGCACTCAAATTAGGAATGGATTGCATTTTTGGAAATCCCTTGGCATCCTCTAAAAAACCATTTCTTAAGATTTTCTAGAGGAGGCCTAACTTTTGAGAAAAATGGGAAAAGGTGGTAAAACAATCAACTCTCTGGACCTCTTTTTGACTGGCGTTGTGGTTCTGGAGTGACCTAGGACGATTGAATGTTTGAAGGCCTTCCCATGGGTCATTTTCAGGAATTCAAGGTGTTCGGGAAGCTAGACTTGAAAATAAAGTTGAACATTCTTTCATATCTTCATTTGGACCTTAGGAAAGCACCTTAAGGTGGTCTAAAATTCAGTGTTGTGCTTCTACAATTTCTTGTGTTTTTTATTTTAAATTTTACTATGTAAATTTCCTAGTTTTCAGTTTGACTTGGTCAAAGTCAAAAATTTTAATCTAATTGAACTTGGTTCATATTTATATGATATAGGAATGAATAAATGCACATGATAGGTTGTTTTTTATGTATAATAGGCCTCATTGAGGAAGTATAGTCCAAAACAAAGTCTACAAGCAGTGTTTGTATTTGACCTTCTCACTCTCACCTGTTGGTTGAGAGAATCTTGCAATCAGTTCCACCACCTAGGAATTCGACTCCTGAAGGTGGGGAAGTGGTTCAATTGAGTCTATATGTACTATTTCTCATTCAGAGATAAGTGTTGGAATTTTTTGGAGGAGGCTTGTATGTTATGATCTTTTTAGCTAATACAGGAGCAGTTGCAGCTATTTTTCAGGAACTCTAGTTCTGTGAGTGTATGGTGTTTGTTTAATATTTCTATAAGTTTCTAATAGCTAAATATCTTTCTTCACATGGATTTTCTTCTATATAAGAGTTACCTTGTAGTTAAATAGACAAGATTCTTGATTTCAATCTCTGTTTATGTGGTGTTCATAGTTGTGTTTATTTCTTCTAAAAGCTAATGGACTTATACTTACATATGCTCATTAGTATCTTCAAAACTTTCTAGTCCATACTACATTGAAAATATTTCAAGTACATCATAGACTTCAGATGCCTAGCTCCTTTCTATATTTGTCTCTACATTCCTAAAGCCTATACCTAATCATTGGCTCTAAACCCTGGTCCAGCAAACCCTAAAATCTCAAATTCACAAACACACAAACAAACATACATATCTAGCCTAAAAATTTTGTTCTTTAAAGCTATTCATTGATAAAAAAATTGATTGATCCCTCTCAGGCTCAGTAGGGATAGCTAATGAGCTAAAAGTGGTTTGAGGTTACCTCTTTCAATCTCCTCCTCAGCCTAGGAAATTGTAGAGGCTAACATATAGTACATTGCAACAGTAGTAGCAGTAGTGTTAGTAGCACTAGCACGATCACAACAAGTGGTCCTTGTACAGATGACATGTGGACCTTGTATTTCGACGTATTTAAGATAAGGGATGGCTCTAGATTCGGGTGTGTTTTGATATACCTAAGGCAAAGGAAACACTTAGTCTTAAGGCACTTGGAGTTTGAGTGCACGAACAACACTTCTGAACATGAAGCACTAGTTTTGGGCTTACAGAAAGCCATTAGCCTCAACGTTGCTATGCTAAAAGTGGTAGGTGATTTAGAGATTGTGGTATGTTAGGTACATAACACCATACACTCTGTTTCAACTCATTTTAAGAGTTACCAACAAGAGGTATGGCGACTTATCTCTAGCTTCTAAGCTTTCAATATTATTTCTATAACAATAATGCATAATGCAAATGCAGATGCTCTCGCAAATGCAGCTGCTAGGATGACACCACTTAGGGATAGGTTTTCTGTTGAAATTTTATATAAGCCATTTATCCCTGACAACATCACTAATTTATGTGCTTTTTATGATGATGAACAAATACTGCATTTCATGGACAACACTGATGTCTTCAAGGATGCATCGATAGATGAAGACGAGCATGAGCAGTCTTTGTAAGACACAACTGATGAAAGTAAAGGCCACCTCATCCCCAAGGGTGTGGTTTCACTCGAGAAGCTATATGACTTTCAGAATCACTTCCAAGGACCTAGGAACACTAAAACCCATAGTTCTACACTGATGCATGAACATAATAATATGGGAACAAACAAAGATTTGAAGTTCGTGAATCTCGGTACATGTTTCACACCAGAAGAGCGACAAGCCTTTGTCTTCCTGTTCAGATAGTACCATGATGTATTTGCGTGGACGTACGATGACTTGAAAACATATGACATGTGAATAATCCAACACATCATCCCAATCAAGGAAGGAGCCAAACCGTTTCAACCGAAGCTCATGAAAGTACATCCATTGTTGGAGCCCCTCATTTACAAAGTTCATCAGTCCATGTGGGTTTCAAACTTAGTTCCCGTGAGAAAGAAGTCTAGGGAGATCTTCCTGTGCATTGATTTCTAAAATCTAAATTATGCCTTAGACAAAGACAATTACCTGGTTTTGTCCATGGAACACATCTTGCATAAAATATCTGGACTAGAAATGCTTTCTCTACTAAACAATTTTTAAGGATACAGTCAGGTTCTGGTAGCAGAACTTGATAGACTGAAAAATACATTCCATACCAAGTGGGGTAAGCTCACTAATCGAAGAATTCAATTTGTTCTGGTAAATGCAGGTGCAAATTTTCAGCGCACAATGGACATCGCCTTCCGTGGGATCATCGGACAGAGCGTGGTGGTCTACCTTGATAACATAACAATATTTTCCAGAAAATGGTTAGACCACCTGTGCCAACTCAAGAAGATCTTGCAGCAATGTCGCAAGTACGGGATATCCTTGAATCCCAAGAAGAGCATCTTTGCAAAGTCTAAGGAGAACCTCATTGGGCACATCATTTCCAAGAGTGGGATCAAGGTAGATCTGGATTGAGTACGAAGCACCATGCAAATTCCTCATCCCTTGAATAGGAAAGCCATGCATTCCTTCTTGGGGAAGATCAACTTCCTTTGGAAGTTCATCTCATACTATGCCTAGATTGTCAAACCCATACAAGAGATGATCAAGAAGGATGTAGTTTACAGTTGGGGAAAGAAGGAAAAAGACACGTTTTCCCATATTAAGTAGGTGATAGCAAAATCACATGCACTATATAGCCCAAATTTCAATAAATATTTCTTGCTTTACACATTTGCTTCCGACACTTCACCCACTATAGTTCTCACTCAGAAGGATGAGCTAAACAACAAACGCCCCATCTCCTTCATGAGTGCGAGCTTGCAGGGACCCGAGCTCAGCTATCATGTTGTGGATAAGCAAGCATATGTTTTATACAAGGCGATTAAACATTTCAGACCCTATCTATTGAAGAATCATTGCATAGTATTTGTGTTGCACCCAAAAGTCAGATTGTTGCTTATTCAGTAAGAGTTGGGTGAAAGACATGTGAACTGGATGACAAGACTGCAAGAGTATGATCTCGAAATCAATCCAGTTCACATAATCAAGGGTCATAGTCTCCATAGATTGGAAGTGGAAGCAACGCACGTGCAAGGGGAAGAAGAAGAGCTCGTCAGTTGGGAGCAAGAAATTAACATGTATAATGTAGAGTGAGCAGCCCCAACTTCACATAGTAACTCTTGGTATGAAGAAGTGCGCCAGTACCTTGAGCATGACACCATGCCTTGTCTTTTCTCTATGCAATTGAAGAAGGCATCTGATTGAAAGACTTGTCTTACCATTTGGTTCACGAAGTGCTTTACAGAAAGCACCACAATGGAATTTTTCTCAAGTGCCTGGAAGCACAAGATTCAAAGAGAGAATTACATGATTTGCATGATGGACTAATTGGGGGTCACTTCGCAGGTAAAAAAACAATGCAAAAAGTCATTAGAGCTAGTTTCTACTAGCCCACATTATTCAAAGATGCACACGCTTATGCCTGCAAGTCCCTGGTCTGTCAATGATGCGCCGATAGAGATTGAAGGTCAGCAGCCCCGCTACAACCTGTTGCAGTGGACGAACCATTCCAACAGTGGGGCTTGGACATCATTGGGGAGATTTTCCCACATTCATCAAAGCAGCATGCTACATCCTAACTGCTACAGATTACTTCATGTGGTGGACAGAAGCAATTCCACTCAAACAAGTGAATGACCAGGAAGTCATCAACTTCCTACAACAGAAAATCATCTCAAGGTTTGGTGTCCCTGTATCACTTGTTTTTGAAAACAAAACTTACTTTTCTTCATTGAGTCTGTATGATTTTGCATTGCAATATGGTATTGTGTTAAATAATTCAACTAAGTACTAGTTGTAGGGAAATGGTCTTGCTGAATCTACAGAAAAAAATCTTATCCTCATCATAAAGAAGACCATTTACTCTAAATAATGAAACTGACACTTGGCTTTGGTGAATGATCTATGGGCTGACCTTATCACACCCAAACCATGTCTAAACACATCTCCATACTTCCTGTTATATGGAAAAGAAATCATCCTCCCACCAAATATCTACTTGCCTGCTCTCCAGTTATCCCAAGAATCCCAAGGCAAGCCATGTCTATTGGTTGAGCGTAGGATGGACACTCTACACAAGTTAAAGGAAGAACAAATGAAATCAAAAGAAAAATTTACACTCCACCAGAGCCATATCAAGAGATGGTTCGATAGAAAGTCTGCAGTAAACATCAACTTCACCGTGGGTGACTTAGTCTTGAAGTGGGATAAACCCCACGAAGACAAAGGAAAACATATGAAGTTTTAGTCCCTATGGATTGGTCCTTTCATGGCTTACAAAATTCTTTTCCAACACACGTATCACTTACAATCACTTGATGGGAGGATTGACAACCTTCCTGTCAATGGCCAAGATTTAAAATGTTATTTTCATTGATCTGGGGCCACACCGCGCACTATGTACATAGAATTCTTATTTCCTTTTCTGTTATTTTTCTTCACTATTTTTTCTTTGTTCTTCTTTGCTTTCTTTTGATGTCTTATCATTTCATTTTATAAGTAAGTGTTGTCTTGCACTGTGTTCTAGATTTTGTATAAGTATGTGGGTGAAGTTCAGAAGTCTTGTGATACTACAACACTTGGAGAGTCTTGTGTCCATCTTCTATGTTCTTGGTTGTAACTTTTGGTCGATGAAGTCTCGATAGAAAAGACGATCCATCTATAAGGGAAGCTTTGGTCAAACCATGAACCTGTGTCCAAACTAGGAAACCCCATGCATGTACTCTGTCTTCTGTCCTATGTGTTCAAGCGTATCCAACTAGTAGAAACGAAGAAGGGGAAAAATATAAACAAGAAAACCTAAATTAGAGGTCTTACATGCTTATCTGAAGGAACAACCTCTATTACTCTCAATAAGTTGGGATCCCTCTTTCACCCCAAAAATAAATAAGTTCATATGCACAGTCCTCTTTAAAAAAAAAAAAAAAAGGAAAACGAAGAGAAAACCTACCTGCACAAATAGGTGAAGTAGGTAACTCTATCGGGGTACTGGCCAAGCTCGATGGTAGTGGAAAAATGGTTATGTTCTTGTGTAACTCTACCGAGAAACTATTCAGGTCTGCTGGCAGTGGAGAAACACTAGAGATCAAAACTTATACTCTGAAAATCTAAAGCTCACGAGCCAAAATACCCTTCCTGATTTTGGAACACTGTGATATGGCTGAATCTTTTGTTGTGTTTGTCTAAGTTTGTACAAGGTGAACCATGTTTTTGATTGGGGTAAGTGGGGAAGATGAAGTGACCAGAACAATGAATCAATACTCCTTGAAAGGCCAAGTCCCTGCACTAAGAATGAACCAAAACAAAGAAGTTGGTATTCAATAAGTGTGTCGCCAAGTGTTGTAGCAGAAGCAACACCCTCCAAAATTTTAGCCTGCATCCAAATTTTGGAGCCTTCCTTAGTTTTTCCACTGATGGTTGCAAACATTTGAGCTCATTCCATGAGCTCTTGTAGAGTCTTTACACCTTTTTTCTTATCTTACCAACGGTTGTATTTTGGCATGTTGATTTCTTTGTCATGCTTGTGATCTTGTTCTAGTGATTTTGAAGTTTGGACTTTGTGTGCATGAGTTGTCTTCGGTATGTGAACATCAGTCATAGTCACAAACAAAGTTTTAAGCATTGTTGCACAAGTGTCATCATGGTCGTTCGAAGGTCTATCTCAAGTGTCGCACTTGTTGCTCTTAACCTTAATATAGTTTCACTGAGCACATGTTTGTCTTGTTGGTTTATCGTGTCCTGTCGTCGAGTCATGCTAAGTGTCTGATCACAATGTCACATCTACACAAGTTCACTTGCTCTCTCACTTAGCCATTTTCCTAAAAATTTGTCGACCGGACAAACCCCTTCAACCGGACCCTGATTGAGCTACACTGTGTAGTCTCAGCTCTCATTGACCCTGCTCTGCTATCCAGAACTACATAGTGCTTGAGGCTGTCCTCCAGGGTAGCTGCACTGTGCAATATTGGAAGTGAGGAGGTTGTCCATCACCAAGAACTGCGCAGAAGTTCTCCCCAAGCCCGATCCAATCTGTGCTTCCCGCGAGATCAGTTATCAAGCCTCCCTCTAGTCTACCAGAAATTTTCACTGCACTGTGACTCGGGGCTACATTACTCTCCAAAATTGCAAAGACATGCCTAGCTTCCTACCTTTCACTTCTTATAGAAACTACCTAGTCATTTCGAGTCAAGCCTTTGCAACCTTGCTCTGCACTATTCCCAGAAATTATGTAGGCTTGTCTGGCAGGCCCTCCTGCTAGCTTTCTCTTCATTGTTCCTAAAAATTCCGTAGTTTTGACTTGTACACATTTTTCTACCACGCTCTGCTCTATTTCCAGAAACTGCGTAGTGTTTCCTATCTCGCACTGTCTCTCAGAAATGTGTAGTTGTGACCAACAACTCCTTGCAACATGATCATGGCTTACTCTAGAAAATTGTGTAGAATTGCTTGCCAGTGCCATCTGCTGCCTCGCTCTATCTCCCTCTGAGAAATTTTGCAGATTCCCAGCTGGACCCCAAGTGACCCACTCATTCCTCATCCTAAAAATTGCACATAATTTTCCATCAGTTCCCCTGACATCCTTCCTTATCTTCCTCCCAGGAATTACGTAGTTTTTCTTAACTGGATTCCACCTTGAAGTTGTCATTGTTGTCCCTGATTATGCAATTTTACCTCCAAGTGACCTTTATGTAGTTTTTCCTGATAATACTCCAGAGCCCCTCATCCCAGCCTGAGTTGTGCTCTGTGCAGTTTCAGTGTCTTTTCTTCCCTCTCAGTCACCTAGAACCGAAACCGAAAACAATACATCATGCTAGTCTACTAGGAGATTTCTTTTGGATTTGATGTCATCCCATCATGAGTGAAGTGTAGGAACAGGTACATTTATGGAACATGGCACGAAGATAAATGTTATGAAGAAGGAGTGCATGCTAAAATACTTTCTCGCAATTGAACGAACGTATAAAGCACATCAAGAAGCAAGCGAAAGGGATACATGCACTAAACCATAAAGCAAATACCAAGACCATCAAAGATCCCATAACACTTTGCCATGCGATTGTGAAGACACAACACACCGAGAGAAAATCCATCGCTTAACAACATAGCAGATTGACATGGACCCCACAATCATCCAGTACATTTCAATAGTGTCATGTCGAGTTGTGTCATGAGTTGTCTTGGCCACATCACTACTATGGGTCATACTTGTTGTAATCAAATGTAATGTAAAGTGAAAGTCCAACGGACACACATATGAATTTGAAGATTCACATCAGTTGAAAATTCATAAGAAGTTGAATGGTCATGGGGGAAGTCCAAGAGTCACAAGGGTCAAACATCACCCTTGGCTATATATACCCCCTCATTGTATGAGAAAAGGAATTTCCACCTTGGCTCCTCCCACATAGCCTTGATAGTCTGTAGTATGTTCTTTGAGGAGAGAGGAGTGGCTCCAATGTCCCACTACTTGGGCTAGTGATGTATGGTGTACCAATGTGTCTTGGAACTTTTTCTTAATTCAAAAGCCTATCGATTTGTAAGACTATTCTTTAAGCATTTATAATGCATGTTTTCTTAACATGTACTAAGATAGTTGAACTACTTCAGTTATTTTATTACTTACATTGTTGAATATGTGTTTTATTGTTTATCATTGTTATCTCGTCTATGTGGACTACTCCATAGGACCTTAGATAGATCATTCTTACTTTCATTGGTTATAATGACCATCACCCTCATGTCGACTATTCCGCTGGATGGTGTATGTGTTTTCCCTTGCACTTTGGTTTTAATGATTCCCACACCCGTTGTGGACTACTCCTTTGGATGCTGGACAGATCCTTATTGTTTTCATGTGTGTCTCTCCCTAGGTGGTACTACTACCTCTCATCTGGAGGCTCACTTTTACCATCTCCCTTATAGTAAGAGAACTAGAACACAATGTTACATTACGTACTCAGTAGGCATACTCACCTCGCTTTCTTGAAGTTCCAGAATAACGCTCTCATGTAATGAACAACAAGAGGTAAGGCAAATATCTAAGATAATGGCAACTAGACCATCATACTGGATGGGACTCCTACACTAAATGGTGTGAGGTCTAGTTGGGACTTCATACCAAGGAGATCCCCTGAATGTTGGCGGGTCCAACACCGTCAATAGCTTCACAATTCAGCAATGAAAATGAATGATATTTTGGCCCCTTAGCCCTATCTATCACCCTTTTCTCCGTCTCTTGGGGTCCATTACAGAAGCCGGATATCCATTGACAAAACTAGAAGAAACGCGAGGATCAGTACCACACCATATTCATCATGGAACTCTTCATTACGGTAAATGAAAAAACTCATTTTTGGCCTGTCGCACACTCATAAACTGATGTCAAGCATTCCTCAAATTCCTTAATTTATAACATTCATTAGATGTATGTCTTGAAAAATGCTTTCACTTGGGGTATTGGTTATTTCCATTGCAGAAACATTGCACATGAACCACTTTGACCAAAATCCCAACAAACAAACAACAGAACATGTATCATTCTCCACTTAGCATGATAGGCTTCCTCCTAAAGATTTTCATATCCTAACATCATTTCTCCAAAATTCAACACAAGGTCCATCATCTCGACCATGTTTATCAACATCTCACCTTTTAAAATGATAAACATCTTCGTCGGTTGGTAGAAACTCCCTTTGATGGCTTACTTTATCTTTGTACAACCTTCTTCACTAACAGGAGCCATGAACAATCACTCTAGCTGGGGAACCATATCACTTACATACCTTGAATTTTAGCCTCATTACGCTACACTCATTACACATACACCCCATTTCCCGAGCCATATCAGGTACTAACAATGTAAACTTTGAAACAGGAACTATAAACTCAAAATGGGAACTCTAGCCAAAAAACCCCAAAAAAACATGAAAAACAATGCTAAAAATGAAAAGTGTGTATACTGGAATGATGGTTTTTTTCTAGGGTCAATTTTCAACATTTTAAAAAAATGGTAGTAAAACCAAATTTTTTTCTGCAAAAAACAGTTGTTTTTGAGGAAAAAAGCACACTTATGTTTTTGGTAGAATAACATTTTTTTTCCTAGGTATAATTTCAACATTTTTTAGTAATGACGATAAAGATAAAATAATTGGATCTGAAACACATTAAAATTCTATTATTTTTCATGCATGTTGTTAAACATATAATAACATGACACTAAAGATCGCTAAAATTCTAATTGTTTTCAACCATAACATTAAAGATACAAAAAATTTTGGAAAATTTTCAACCATAAAATTAAAAAACCATGACATTATGAACAAATTACATGCCTAAATTAATCAAAATGTCATTACTTGTAGATTGAATTAAACATACATTATATCTATAAGTTATTTTTGCATTGTAGATATTCTAAACAATAAAAATCATCATAATTAAAACATATAATCCAACAAACATAAAAATGACTCATAACTTCATTTAACACCATATGGAAATCAAAATTTTTATTTCAAGATACGATGCAAACATCAATTATATAAACTGTCTTAGACAACTATTCAAAATCACTCATATTTTCTTGCACGCTGTCAGAATCCACATCTTCAGATGAATGAATGGATGTAGATGAAGATGTTACATATTATTCTCTTTCATCAACTAGTGCCCCATCTGAGTCCACATGCATGCCCACCATTTCAGCTTTCAAAATTCTTCTGGATCTATGACTAGTTTCAGCAAACTCCCATCTCAACACTGTTCCTTTTGGTAACAACCTCTTCAAAATATCTATCGTCTTCAAGCGAAGAATTCCTCTCTTTGTTAAATTAAAGTCATAAACAAGTATGTCAACATCCTCCAATTTTAAGAGGTTTGTGTGGCAATGATTTATACTTCTACCCTTTCTTTTTCTCTTTCCACCAATTTTTTTATCAACTACCATCTCTGGCTTATACACACCATTGAATGGGTGTGTATTTGTGGCATACCAATGTACTTCAACACCTGCAACATCTTCATTTTCTGTAATGACCTTTATAACCTTAGCAACCCATAATGGATAGCCATTGGGATCTCCATCTGGTAGCACTACGATCATGCAACCCTCCTTAATATCCTATAATAAACCTCTGTAAAGGTCTTCCATGGCTTCACGTTGTGCACGAGATCTTATGGAACCAATAAACATTTCTCTTTCCTCTACCTGTGAAGAATTAATAATACCTTGAGATTGTTGTTGTTCAACATCGTTTCTTTCCTCATGTTCATTTGACACATTTTGTGGCCAAATAAATGAATTTTTCAAAGGTATATCTTCATTTGTTGTTCTTGAAATGATATCACTTTGATTATTGAAAAAAGACTCCCACCAAACTAAATCAACAATATCAAAGTACTCATATGTATATCTAATACATTTTTTAATTTCTTCTAGGCAATCATAATAATTTATATCTCTATTTTGTCTGCATGCATTATGAACTTCAGCAGCTGATTGTAATAACAATATATTTGATGCAAACGTTGGATGATCTGGAATGAACTTCAAAGATGCCAAACCTAATGACGGTGCCCATTCTGCAGTAGTTGAATACTTATTGCCCCATAATAGTGTTTTGCATCAATTTTTTTTGTACGAAATTGATTTTGGAAGCTAATGTCATTAAGTTTATCAATGCATTTCTCCTCACCATGTGATCCCAGAATAAACCTTCACATGCCAATAGTTTCTTTGAACACATCAAAAGTAGGCATTGGCATGTATGATTTCATAATACATTCAATTAATGATAGAAAGCTTCCAACTTCCTTCCTCCTCAGTGTGACTGAAAATGACTGAACATCTAATCATTATGGTCATGAGCGTACCCATCAAGAAGGAAACCAACCTTTACCTTATGAAAAATTCTCAATTCAATAAGCATGTTTAGATATCCAAAAACAATTTGATTTTTGTTTTCACAACAAGTGTTATCCAATTGTAGATACAAAACTTCAGGAAGATTACCAGACCAATGAGAAAGCACATCATGAATTATGGTTATTGTCAGATTTGCATCATTATAAATATTTGGAATTGTGAAGTATACCCTTGGCAACATTTTCCCATTTAAGACCATACAACTGACCAAGAGATACTGAATAAAATTTCCTCCTATAAATTTTTGGGTGTGCAAACAAAATGTGGTAGAAGTGTTTTCTTCTGGTCCATACCATCAATATCAAACCCAAATATTTATTTGGATTATCATAACACTTCTTTCGATGCTTGTACAACCTTTTCCTTTCACTTGTTTGTTGTTCGCGTTGCTCTGGAAGTGCTTTGACAATGGAATCTACACAACATAAAAGAAAGTCATTAAGAAATACATTTTCATAGTTGATGACTATACAATTTTAAAATTTAAAGTTATGGGCGCTTACCTCTTTCTAACCCTTCACATTTATCCCTTTTTGATTTAATAGAAGCACATGTACTACAAATCCCCATCCTTGTCTTCTTAGGAATATGGACATTGTTGAATTCTTTCTTCCATATCTTCACAAAATTAATAGATCAACCATGTCTCTTAGCACATTCTACATATTCTATGTATAAGTTGTAGATTTATCATCTTGAGAAATTATCTGGAATATGTATTGTCTCTCTATTTGGAATACACTCTCCATGATTTGAAAAGAAATCTTTCATCCATGACATTGTAGTATTTGATAATGGCCCAAACTATCGTTTATGACATACTTTTGAATAAAATGTGGGATCCTTTTCCAATTTTTCTTGGATTCTTGACAGAAGAAAATTGCCCATTGAATGAAACACTTTGAAACCCTTTCTACAGATAAATAAAGAATGATTATGATAATTGTGAAGCAGGAAAGTGTTCCCTTTGTGGACAGAGGCAACCCCTCTAGCCCTAGAGTGGGTCTAGTCACAAACAAGGACAAATCAACAACAATTCTCCTTAAATAGTTCGAGTTGGAGGCCTACCTCAACCAGTGGTCGATGAAGTTCTGTTGCACTGCTCCAGCTTCTGCTTCCTTCTCCTAATGAGTAATCAACCTGAAACAAGGCAAGGAAATACAACAAAGCACATAACCAGGTACAACAAAGAACTATTTACCCATAAAGTCAAGAAATCATGAGCTATCTAGTACATTGCATACGAGACATAGGAAAACATCATTGATTGTATTAAATATGAAGTAGAGTAAGCTTACAACCCAGGTCTTGACGTCACAAGCCTTCTCGGGAGGGTCTAGCCAGCATATTCCTCAAGCATTCACCCTTGAAGATGGATCTCCCAATGCAAGTCTCTCTCACTCACAAGTTTCACACAAGATCAAAAGCACTTCACAACCTTCCTCAAGCTCTCAAACAATCCGACACTTGTCACACTAGCTACCTATCAAGCTCACAACACTATCAGCAACACTCCAAAGACTAAGAATTCCAAACTAGCAGCTCATAGCAATGGTGAAAGCTTAAATAGGAGAAGGAGTCTCCATGAATGGTGGGAAAATGAGCTTATCTCCAAGGAAGGTAGCACAAATTACGGAACAGCCATGCCAGAGAAGGAAGGGCGACATAAACAAGACTAAAAACCAAGTCTGGAGTCATCTGGAAGCTCGACTGTTAGAACAAACTCTCCCAAACTGGATCATCGCGGGTACATAACTGTTCTGGAGCGCTGACATCGCTACTGCATAACGTAGAAGGTCATGTCATCGCAGGAAAATAAAAGCAACAGTCGCGCTGTTTCAAGAAATTTGACCATCACGGGAATCATGTGTACTTCCGCGATGGCAGCGCGTATGGTCTATTTTGGAGCGCTCATCAGCGCGTTTATTTTGAAAACTGTTGCGATGATGCAGAAACTTTGGCAAAGTGGGTCATTTGGCAACATCAGAGAGCATGAGCATGAATGATTTTGGACTCATGACACAGTAGGAAGACTGGGATGAAGGTAGTGACAAATTACTGTGTAACAGATGCCCCCTAAAGTATGAAGCCCAAGAGAGTGGGAGGGGTGAAATGCTTTACGAAACTGACTAAACTGAAACACCTTCTGGAAGAACCTGCACGCAAGTACAACTGATATCTCTGATAATGAATTACATGTAGTCTAGGCATGGGCGCAGCCATCCAAAAGACATACGAAATAGGTCTGTGGTATGGATGCAGCCACCTAGCTAATGAGACCATGATGATAATAAAGGTATGGTCACAACCATCCATGAAGACTCAGGTATGGTCACAGCCATCCATCAATGAGTCATGTAATCATAAAACCAATCCACGCAACCCGAACATGTGTAAGCTGAGTTCGGGGTCTTGAACCCATTCGATCATAGTACAAATCCTAACATGTGAATAGAGGTGCTGAGGTCGAGCATGATAGAATATCGCTTGATTACCGGTCAATGATGAAAACCGTTAACAAGCGTGAGAGAAACCACCAATAATGCCAATGGCTCTCAAGGTACTGTTTAGCACAATCCACGAAATGTGAAAAAGGAGCTGAAACCGAACACTCGTGGAATCACCCAATCGATGACCAATGATGAAAGTTGACCGTCAGGTGTGAAGAACTTGCCATTGAGGCATGCAAGCTCTAAGGTACCAAAGGGGATCTCTAGGTCAATCTCCTAGATAATGAGTTGATGTCGACAGGAGATGACCAGTCGCAGGAGGGCCATAATGTTTCCCCCATCAACGACACGAGATAAGGACCAAGTGGTAGATGGCAGAGTAGAGTACCAGAGGAGAAGGCGAGGGTGTAAACTGCAGAAGGATTATACTCTTGAACATATCGGTGACACGACTTCGGAAGGGGGTGTGGCAGCATTCAGGCACCGATGGATCAGAGGCATGAAGAGACGACATGAATCACATGAAATGAGGCTAGAATGATAACCCAAACCCGCGGAAGGCTAAATGACGATGTATGGATGTCCCAACCTGACAAAAAGCAAAAGTGTCGATGTTCAAGAGTGACTAGCTGCTATAGACAAACAATGATAAACCTTTTGTTGAATCCAACCTAGTAATAGTTTAACGAACCCTAGGAAGGAGAAGCTCGAGTCTCGTCATGGTGACGAGTCCAATGTTGTCAAGGTTTAACAAGTTCGACATAGGTGAAACTCAGAGTCTTTTTCATGTTTAGAGAGTTTGAAAAAGACACGAAAAAGAAAACTCTAGGGGGTCCTTTTTCATAGAGTTGTGTCTCTCGAGCCCAAAAAAGTATAAAACAATACTCGAAAGAACTGCCCGACCATTATGATCGAGGAGTACTTTTCGTAAGTAGTAACTTCGACCCAAAAAAGTAAAAAAGTGGTCAGAAGCACATCGTTTCGTAACCAATAACGAGTCTGAAACGACAAGAACCCGACGATCTTTTTGTGTTTAAACGTTCGAAAAAAGATCTTAAAGGCGACCACCTTTCATTTCTTTTAACGATTCAGGAGGGAAACTCGGCCATATTTTCATGTTTCAAGTCGGAAAAGGGCTTAAAGACGACTTTTCGGGATCAAGTGCATATAAAAATTTTCGTAATTCCACCACCTGGGATCCTGCACAAAGAACACTACACACGTAAACCCGTTCAAGATAATATGAACAATGCCTATAAGGACATAGTTAAAAACCACATTTTGACCATACATATAGCAAAAACCCATGAGAAAAACCAACATTTATGTAATATAATTTTTAATTTCACAAAATTATCATAAATAGGGAGGTTAAACCATAATTTTTACCATTGTTACCATTCAGCCATTGTGGAGCGACTTGGAGCATTGAGGTTGGCGAACGAAATTTGGCCTCGTATGTGCATCATTCGTCCCAAAAGCAGTTCCAGGTAGACACACATTGCCCTACGCTCTGATTTAATGTCCTTTTTGCTGCTTTTGATGGTGGGATGTGTTTATTTGGGCGGATTTTCAATTCATATTCTGCTCACGGTCATCGCGGGTTTCGCCATCGGGTTCGCGATGACCGATAAAAATTTACAAAGACCGCGCCTGGATCACCGTGGAAAAGTGATGTACTTCCGTGCTGACCTGGGAAAAATAACATAGGCACCCATAATCATCGCGTCTGTTTTAGAAACAGAAGCGATGATGCCGCGCGAGAAATTTTTAATAAAATTCATGTTTAAAATTTTGCAAACAGGGCGCTAATGGAAATTTTCGTCATGCAGGGTTATAATGGCGTTCATTTGGCAAGAATGCATGCATGATAACGATGATATAGCGGCTTTTGCCAATGCTGGGTGCTGAAACGCATTGCGGGGGTGTGGATTACTCAATTTTTTCTTAACTCCACGCTTACGGGCACAACCTGACCTGTTGGAGCTACTGATCAGGGCCTGGAATCCCACAGATGGGAAATTTGTCATCCGAGGCCGGGATATTGAGTTTGATTCTACAGACATCTATTTTTTGACCGGGCTTTCTCGTTGAGGTGAGATGCCCATTCTAGAGGGGCAGCAACCCGAGGGTGATACCTTAGATATGCTGATGGCTCAGGTGTGCCCACAGGCACGCAAGTTAAGGAGTGGAAAGGTGGCAATCCCAATGGTGGAGGACATAATCCTTCATGCAATGCTTTTAATGGTGACACGTGTAGCGGGCTCTTAAGCCCAACATGAGGCCTCGAAGACCCATCTCCGACTGGCCCTCGAATGTCTAAATCCCACCATGTCTAACTGGGTACGGGCAATAACGACAAGCATGAAGAGGCAATTGACCAACTGTCATCGAGGAGAGACGAAATAGTTTGGTTATGGATTGATCTTACTCCCGCTCATGCTGGAGCGGGTGCTGGCACTGCAGTTGTAAGACATGGCTTTGGACACACCTAGGCCACGCGAGACGAGGGCCACACGTTGGGCTCACGTCATGCCACGAGGAGGTGGCGGCCGACCAGTGGCGTGGGGGACATTTTTCTGAGACTGGTTGGAGCGAAAGACGATCTTCGTGGAGGATTGGCTGTATGCCGGCATGGATTTCCGCAGAGATCCTGACATGTATCTGTTCGCTGGAGAGCAGTGGGATGATGGTGGTAAGACACTTGATCACATTTTTTGATTTTTTTATATGATGTTTTTGATTTTTTCATGTACATTTCCTAATGACAAATGCTATGGTATGCAGATGTAGGACCGGTGAGACCCCTGGGACTAGCTCCAGAGGCACGAAGAGACACGCAGGGGATTGGAGCTCTAGCCCTGGCTCCTCCGGAGGATGACACGATGGAGATAGTGATCCAAAACCTTGAGGGCCTACTAGCAGTGATTCCGGATTACATGGGGACTGAAGAGGTCCCCAGAGCGTCCCAGATCCACACAGTAGGAGTGGAACCCAGGATGCACCACCTGTTGAGGTGGATAGCACGAGCGGCTGTGCATTATAGGGAGCACAACCCGCCGCAGTAGACACCTAGGTTTTTATTTCCTGCTGGTGATTTTTTGAGAGACATGTGTCACAGATGTACAGAGAAAACAAACTCTATTTAGACATGTACACTTATTTTTGAGCGCCTCGGTGCGCCACAAGATATATATATATATATACATACATATTCCTATGGTCTATTATTGTGCTTTATATGCTTTCTTGTATGATGTTTTGATTATATGTTACGCAAATGTCTGTCTAATACATGATTAGCCAATGCATCAGATAACGTGTTCAATCGTCGTGGAATATGCTGATATGTAATGAAATCAAAATTCCTCTCTAACAATTTAACACGTAAATACAACCTTAAAATGCGATGGTCTCTGACGGAATATCACCCATTGAGCTGGTGGACGACAAGTTGAGAGTCCAGGTTCACAACCAATGTACGAATACTGAGATTAATCGCCTCGGCCAGTAATTCAATCACAGCACTATATTCAACGACATTGCTTGTGGTACAACCTAAACACACACCTTGAAGATCTATCAACTCACTGTGAGGATCGTAGATTACCCACGGCGTAGAAGACAAGTTGCGGGTGCTGCGGCAGGCACCATTAGCGAAACCAACGTAAGGTGCACCAGACATTTGCACAAGAAGCAAAAGACACAATAAGCGGCAATCACGCCTTCACACCAAGCCAAAAACATGAAAACACACACACACACACACCCGCTAAAACACACGTATGTACAAACTGAAGTGCATGGAATTCACGCATAGTACTTTTTCAAGTACAGCCCGTTTCGAGGCTTATCGAGAGGATTCCCTTCGTAGTCAATTAGCTCGTATGCCCCTTTCTGCAAAACTCTCTTTACAATATAAGGCCCTAGCCACAGGGCTCGAGTTTGCCTACCCCCAACTTATCATTCGCTTGATCATATAGCAGGACTAAATCTCCCTCAACAAAAGAATGAGGATGGACAGTATGATCGAAGTGAGTTTTCACTCTCTTCTTCTGTGATTCGATAGCTAGAGAGGCTAGCCGACGGGTCTCGTCAAGCCGTTCTAGGTAAAGAAGGCGTTCTTCTACCGGAGAGTGTTGGGAAGTAACTCGACGACCAACTTCAATGAAGGGATCTTGCACTCGATGGGAAGGGTAGCCTCCAGTCTGTAAACTAATTGAAATGGAGTGAAACCGGTGGCATCCTTCACAGAGGTTCGGTAGGCCCACAAGGCGGGGAACAACATCAAGTGCCAATTAGACTTATGCATGCCAACGGTACGTTGAAGCATCGTAACCAAAACCTTGTTGACGGCTTCAACCTGGCCATTGGACTGAGGATAGTATGGAGTCGAACTATCATGCCGTAAGCCTAGCTGGGTTGTTAGTTCAGTCATCATGTGATTATGGAAATGCTTCCCGTGATCCGTGATGATGGCCTGAGGGACTCCGAACCGTGAAATAACATGGTTGAACAAAAATTGCACCACTGTGTGACCGTCTTTAGTTAATGTGGGCATCGCCTCGGCCCATTTGGTGAAGTAATCGACGGCAACGATAATATACCCATGCCCCCCAGCCGAGCGAGGGTTACAGGTCATATAATCAATGCCCCATTTTGCAAAAGGGTCGACGGTGACAACAGGGTGCAATGGAGTGGGAGGCGCACGCATCTTCCGCTGGTATATCTGGCACTCGTGATAGGAGTGGATGGCAAGAATGCAATCCTTAAAGATGGAGGGCCAGAAATAACCAGCGCGGAGGATTTTTTGAGCAGTAGCATATCCGGACATGTGACCACCACAGGTGCCAGAATGGTAGTCATTCAAAACTCGCTCAGCTTCCTCGAAAGTTAGACATCGGCGGAGAATGGAGTCGGCGCCGAGACGGTATAGGGTGTCCCCAATAATACGGTAGGGCTGAGACTGATGACGGATCCATCGCCGAGCATCCTTGGACACAACGGGACGAAAAGAGGACGTCTACAGATATATAATGATATCCCCGTACCAGGGATCGAGGGTGCTAATTAGGAACAGAGTTTCATCCGGGATATGGTCCTCTGACCGAGAGGGCGTGGTAGGAGATGGCAAAGAGCAAAGTAACTCAGCAAAGACAAGGGATTTCTTAGACTTGGTAGTGGTGAATTCCAAGTCAAACTCTTGGAGGATGACGATCCACTTCAAGTACTTGCCCCCCAGCAACTGACGTGACAAAATGTACGTCATCAGGTTGCAATCAGAAATCACGGTCATAGTACGCAACAAGATATAATGGCAGAAACGTTGGACAGCACAAACGGCAGCCAATGTCAACTTCTCGACATAAGCATATCGAGTTTCCGTATCAAAAAGATTGCGGCTGAGGTAATATATGACATGATCAGTGTCATCATCATCATCTTGAACGAGAACCATGCCGATAGTGGTACCGGTAGCGGCCAAATACAAAGTATAGTCGCGATGATAATTCGGAGGATGCAAAAATGGAGCAGAAACAAGGAGACCCTTGAGATGCTCGAAGGACTCTTGAGCGATGGCATCCTAATGAAAAGGGGTATCTCGCTTCAATAACTGTGTAAAGCCTTTAGACACTTTGGCATAGTTCGAAACGAATCGTCTTAAAAAATTTTCTTTGCCCTGTAGGCTCTACAATTGGTGCAAAGAAGCAGGGGGAGGAAGATTCAGAATAGCCTCGACTTTAAGGGGATCCAAACGGATGCCCTCTAGGGAGACGATAAACCCAAGGATTAAGCCTGATGCGGTAGTGTCGACAACGGAGAAAGATTTCGCGAAGATGAGTGGGGTGGTCTTGGCGTTTGACTGAATGAGCTGGTAGATCATCTAGGTACAGTTGTACAATGTGATGGATGTCATGGAAAGCATAGGATATTTCACGTTGGAAGGTAGCACTAGCATTCTTTAGACTGAAAGGGAGCTTTTTGTAGGTGAAAGTGCCCCAGGGACAGATAAAGGCAGTCTTGTGCTGATCGGCGGGCGCAATATTGATCTGGTTATACCCAGAAAAACCATCCATGAATGAATACATCTTGCTCCCAGCACACTCATCAATGAGTTGATCAATGAAGGGTGTGGGGAAGTTATCTTTAGGACAAGCCTGGTTAATGTCATGGTAATCAACACAGACTCGAATGGTACCCTGTTTTTTATTCACAGGGACAATATTGGAAACCCAATCTGTGAGTGGGATGGGGTAAATAAAACCAGCCTTAAGAAGCTTTTCAACTTCCGCTTTAATGGTTGTAGCCTTGAGGGGGTGCACGGGGCATAGACGTTGGCGAACAGGATTAGCACTCGGATACATAGGTATCTCATGCACCACTATGCTAGGGTCAATTTCGGGCATTTCTTCGTAGGACCAAGCAAAGACATCACGAAATTCACGAAAAATATCGGTATAGAGATGAATTTCCTCCGGAGTGCAAGTGACTCCAATATGAATATGCTCAACAATCCCTGGTTTCACAGAGATGTTGATGGGTTGGGTCTACGTGATGTTTCCCATATTTCCTTCAGAGGACACTTGACAAACTTGAATAGGTGTTTGAAGGGGTTGAGATGGGAGACAAGGAGCAAACCGCTCGAGATAGGTAAGCATTTCCCGATGGGCAGGGAGAAACGAGGAACGATGGTGATGATCAGACCAAGGAGGTTCCTCGAGAGACATGGTCTTGATAATGGCTTAATCAGAAGGAAATGTTTCCTTTAAAGGATCCGAAGAAGTGTCATATCCAAGCCAAGGGGAATGAACATACGAGTCGGGAGCCCTGCTCAAAGGAGCAAGTTCGGGAGGGGGAGCTAATGCAGCAATGATTTCGATGTAGTTGAGCTCAGCAGGACTCAACGGCATCTTATCGCCCCAAGATTCTATCTGATCAGCGGGGGGAAGAACCCATGGATCAGAGCGAACGGAAATCATATTAATAGGAGTGAGGTTAGGAGGTGGGAGTGAAAAAACACCCATCAGGGCAGGATCTTTAAAAAGTCTAGCTCCCACACTCTCATATGGTTTGGATGTATGCTCCACAAAAGGCACGTTGCCTTCAGAAGAGGAGGCGAAGAAGGAGAGCTGGTCTACGGTGACAATCTTCCCCTGATGTGGGAAACGAATGACACGAAAAAGAGACGAAGCCATAGCTTGCATGGTGTATGTCCAGCTACGTCCGAGGAGGAAGTTGTAGGTAAGATTAGCATCAACAACTTCAACTTCCACTTTGACCGTATTCCCTTCCAAAGAAATGGGCAAACGTTGGATTATACCGTAAGGGCGAGACTCTCTCCCATCAAAGGCTTCCAAGGTTGTAGGAGACTGGCTCAACGTCGGATAACCAATAGCCTTCCAACAGGCAATAGACATGATGCAAGTTGAAGCGCCTTCATCAGTGACTGTACGGTGAATCGTTTTGGTGTTGATAATGACCTGTATGAGGAAGGTGATTTGGTGAGGTAGCCTCGGTGTATGGCTTTCCAGGTCAAAAGTAATCAGATCCGAGTCGGCCGGGTCTATGCCACTGATGGCTGATAGCAAGGACTTCCTCTGAGAGGGGCAGCTCTGGAGTACTTCTAAGGCGGACATAGCAGATGGAGCTTGAGCTAAATCCTCAACGATGCTGTAGTGCTAGGCAGCACAAGAATTAGGGTTGTAAGAAGACTTCCGAAGTACACCTTTTGGAGGGGGTCGGATGGGCGTCTCAGTGCTAGGTCTCTTGATATGGAGCGGACCAGAACTAGACGAAGGAGCACTGGAGGGGACCTCGGGCTCTTTCCCGGCAGGCGACGGATACTCTTTTGCCCGAGTACTGATGTGGACGGGGATTGTCCCAGCCATAAATACTTGAGAACCAAAGGAAGAAGAGGGTTGAGATGGATCAGCCACCATTTGCGTTTGTTGTGAGGGAAAAGGCTCTTTGAGCACAACAGGAGTCCCGGGAGCACCTTTCAACAAACGACTAACTTCAGACCACCTCGGGCAGTCTTTGGTATAGTGATCCTCGTCACAGATAAGACAAGGGTACTTGGGCTTGCGTTTGGTGCCTTCCTCGGGTGGAGGTTTAGGGGAATCCTGCTTAGGTTGATCCGCTTTATTCTTTCCTTTTCCCTTCTTCTTTCCTTTCGAGGCTTTGTCCACCGTGGTGGACTGGATGGCGTTGACCTCGGAAGTATTACCAGAATTAGACATAGCCTGAGAAGTATTTTCATTCGAAGCATTCGACTTTTGCTTCCCAGGGTTCACGGAAGATTTCTTAGAGGACGGATTTACAGATCCAATGACACCGTCAACAGATGGCTTTGGCGGAGCTTTGGAAGTTCCGGGCCTCGGGGCATCAGGCAAATAATCATATAGGGTACCAGACTGGGAATAAACCAAGTCAAGGTACTGAGCATGCGCAATAGCCTGCTCTTCAGTTACACATGCCCCCATAGCGATGTCCCGTGCAATTTCAGGGACAAAGGAGGTTGTAAACCAATCGGTCAGGAGTTGATCAGGAATCCAAAACTTAATCAAACGATGACGCCATCTCCATTCATGTATGTGATTGGAGATGTGCGTGGCCGTGTCCTATTTAAGAGACGTGAGGAGATGCGTTCCCGTCTCATACCGGATTGGCAACTGAAAATGAGTTAAAAATGCCATTGCCAACAAGTTAAAATCTTGAAAGGATCCATGAGCTAGCTCAATATACCACTTAGCAGCAGAGCCAGTGAGAGTCCTTTGAAAAAGGCGGAGCCGGAGTGAATCATCAAGCCACGAATTTGACGAACACCAATGATGATAAGTCATAACGTGGGCTTGGGGGTCTTCTCCAGCTTTGCCATCGAATTTGGGACAATCACCGGGAATCTTGGTTGGAACTGGTGGCCAGAATGGATTATGAAGGATAGGATCATTAGTCAATTTGGACACATCTGGCAGTTCCAATGTCGCTAAGAAAGGTAACTGAGGATTGAAGGACATCTGTGGCCGCGGGTAAGGAGTACCACCAGGGTTCCAACCAGTTGTTGGTTGCCCCCATTGATTTTTTCCAGACGGATTTGGCCCCGAAGGGTTTTGTCCGTAGGGATTTTTCCCATAGGGGTTATAAGAATAACTGGACGGCTGACCCTAGATTTTCCCCCCAGCACCCCATTGATTACCAACTTGACCTGCAGGAGCAACATACTATTTCTGGTAATTCTGATAAGGACTCACCTGCATTTGTTGATAATTTTGGTACGAGGAAAATTGAGTTTGCCCTTGGGATTGCTGGAAACCATAAGGTGCTTGGGCTCCAAATTGAGCCTGAGAAGCAGGTTGCGTTTGATAGGCTGGTTGGGATTGGAATCCAACCTGCATCTAAAGACCGGATTGGGTCTGGGGCCCATCCTGGGGCTGAAAACCGGGTTGAGCTTGAGAAGCAACGATCATTTGAGTGCCCAATTGGGCAGGCCTAGAAGGATGTCCTTGAGAGAGTTGAGGCTGAGCCATCTGGCCAGAAGGTTGACCTTGTTGAGATTGAAGTTGGCCCATCTGCCCAGAAGGATGAGCTTGCTGGGTATTGGGCTGTCCTTGCACAACTGAGGGTTGTCCTGACGGACCGAATGGCTGAGCGGACTGGCAGTTGGTTGACCTGATTGGATTTGAGGCTGACTGACCTGTCCAGATGTTTGACCATACTAGACAGTGGGTTGGCCTTGCTGAATGTAAGGTTGACCAGCTTGCCCAGATGCTTGACCATACTGGGCAGTGGGTTAGCCTTGCTAAACGTAAGGTTGACTAGCTTGCCCAGATGGATAACCTTGCTGGACACCAGGCTGACCTTGTTGCATGTAAGGTTGTCCCGGATTACCAGAAGGTTGAGCAAAATAGGTAAAAGATGGACCACCAGAGGCCGAAGGTTGTCCCTAAAAGGGTTGTCCTTGTGGGCCCCCAGGTTGCCCTGGATAAGACTGCCCGTAATACTGCTGCCCTTGAGAGGTTTGCACGTAAGACGGTTGGCCTTGATTAGGCGGTCCTTGAAGATGTGCAGGCGATACTTGGCCACCATGATAAGTGGTGGTACCCCAAGCAATGGATAATGGAACCGAGACCTCAACGGCAGGCTGAGATGGCAAGGGTCTGGAAAGATAAAGGTAATGTCCTGCAGGATCGTAGTAATAGAATGGTCCTTGCGAGCTCGGATCCTGGACAGCTTGCAAATACTGATTGTATGCCACCCCTGCTGGAATGGAACCAGAAGAAGGTGAGGCATTTACCGCAGGATTAACAACTCTAGGTATGGATTCCAATGGGCCACTGTAAGCTGACCCTGAGGAAGGCCCAGTAGCAGCGGTCACAACTGAGGATGCAGTAACAACACCGACAACGGGGGTTGAAGACGCCACACAAACAGTTGGAATAGTCGGTACGGAAGTGACAGACACATTGTGAATTTGAGGAATAAAGGACTTCGAGGTCGGAGTGATGGTGTGTGACCATATAGAACTCGTAGAGGGAGTCCTAGAAGACATAACATCCCTTAACGCCTTGTAGCATAAAGGCAATGTAACACCAAGAGGGGTGCTAGGAAAAGGTGTAGTTTCCATTGCGGTGGGACTTTCCCCGCTCATCGCAACGGATTCTTCACTTGTGACAGGGGATATGTCCTCCATATCAGAAGAAGACATTGGAACCGAGACACCATGGGGAGTAGGAGGGATATCTTCTTCCTCCCAAATGGGGTTCCAGTGAATTTTGTAAGCCTCGTCGTCTGGAGCGCGAGAGTTAATCGGTTGGATACTTGGAATAACAGGGAGAGTATCACTCACAACCGGTACCTCAGGAGCAACAGAAGAAGGAGACCCTTGGTCACTTGGAATGGTAGACGGGATCGGTGATTCCGCCAGGATGACAACTTCAAAAGATCCTAGGAAAACTAATGAGAAAGAACCCTACTCAAGCTAACGCAAACAAGATCTAACTGGGTAAATGTGAATCGTGGCCGAATAAATTTTAAGACATAGGAACAAAACTTGACCTTTTCATTTTTAAAGAGTCGAGAAAAGGACAAAAGATGACTCTAGTCACCTTCAAATATTTAATGAGCCTGAAGTGACAAGTGCTCAGATGGACCTTTTCTTTTAGGGAGTCCGAAAAGGAATGAAAGTGACTACTCTGGAGAGCTAGGCAAAAGGGTTTACCAAACAAATCCGTAAAACTGCATATACACCTTGGCAGTCATATGAAAACCAAGGACTTTCCGTATGGCAGTCAATCTTCCTGAATGTTGTGTTTGGTGTGTTACAGCTTGTAAGGCAGAAAACACAGCTTCCTATGGATAAAGGATGATAACCTAGTGGGGTCTCCCCATATACTCGATGGTACGTGGGAGCTCAAATCCGTAATAGACCACTATTGCGTCACGGAAGGAGGAATCACCCAACCTTGAGTGAAACAAAAGTGACTAGGTTTAATGACGCCGGAGCACGTCTCTAGCCTAGACCTCTAAATGTGTGCGTTATGTTCCAATGCGTTGTTAGATTCATTCAGTTCATTTTAAAGTTGATCTTGGATTATGTTTCAGTTTTCAGGCCTTACTGTATGTGTATAACAAATCCTAGGATGCAACTAGAATGAATGAAGTATCCTTTTTCTTCGATGAACACCTACCTACGGGAGGGTAGAGAGATCATTCCCAAACCAAGAAAACCAAGGCAACACACAGCCTCTCAATGCAAGCAGACATCAATTCTTAAAATGCATGAATACTACTAATGAGAGATCTAAACATTCACTTTTCAATATGCAACTTGAAATGCAAATTTTCTTTCACTTTCGTATGCTAAATGAAATGCAATTTTTGATTTTGATGCCTTTAATCTAAAGAAATCAGTAAGCAACAAACAAATGTGGAAAACCAGTTGACTCCAAACAATTTTAATCTATGTCCGAGTAGTGAAGAGAAATCGAAACAATGTCAAGGTTGGTTCAACAATGATCACTAGATAATCAACCAAAAGTAAGTAAAGGGGAAGGCTTCAATCAAATTGACAGCAAGCAGCAAATGAATCTTTGCAAACAAGCAACCAAGCAAAGCTGATCCAGCAAACTTGGAACAATAAAACTAGGTCACAAAGCGAAAAGGCAAGATTCGCTCAACAAAACTCACAAGGGAGTGCTTCAACCTCTAGACAGTGAAAAACAAGTCATAAACCAAGTGAGAACAGCAGGGGTTAGCAAGACTAACAGGTTTAGGAGGTAGAATTAAAGAAATTCAATTCTACAGCAATCAGAGAGGGTAGTACACAACAACAAAGAGCTGATAAAGAACGACGTGTAGCAACAATGCGATGTCAGTGTGGAAGTACACGCCTTTTCCGTGATGGTCCGATTCACAGAACCGTCACGAATGTTAGGTGTAATAACGCGATGGACAGGAAATTACAAAAAGGGTGGCACGATGACAGCGTGACTGTTAAATTAAAAAACGTGATGATGTTCAAAAACAGGCACAGTCAAGCCAAAAACTCCCAAACCAAAACAATCAATCTTTAAACAAATAAAGCATCTCCCAGACCAAGCTAGGAAACCCAGAAACAGAGAACTAATCCCCAAAATTTTGAAAAGAGACCAAAACAAAAACTCAAGGCAAGAATGAACAAAAAGGGACAAAGGCTAGCTCCCCAGTGGAGTCGCCAATTTGTGAAGCAGGAAAGTGTTCCCTCTGCGGACAGAGGCAACCCGTCTAGCCCTAGAGTGGGTCTAGTCACAAACAAGTAAAAATCAACAAAAATTCTCCTTAAATAGTTCGAGTTGGAGGCCTACCTCAACCAGTGGTCGATGAAGTTCTGTTGCGTTGCTTCAGCTTCTGCTTCCTTCTCCTAATGAGTAATCAACCTGAAACAAGGCAAGGAAATACAACAAAGCACATAACCGGGTACAACAAAGAACTATTTACCCATAAAGTCAAGAAATCATGAGCTATCTAGTACATTGCATACGAGACATAGGAAACATCATTGATTGTATTAAATATGAAGTAGAGTAAGCTTACAACCCAGGTCTTGACGTCACAAGCCTTCTCAGGAGGGTCCAGCCAGCATGTTCCTCAAGCATTCACCCTTGAAGATGGATCTCCCAATACAAGTCTCGCTCACTCACAAGTTTCACACAAGATCAAAAGAACTTCACAACCTTCCTCAAGCTCTCAAACAATCCCACACTTGTCACACCAGCTACCTATCAAGCTCACAACACTATCAACAACACTCCAAAGACTAAGAATTCCAAACTAGCAGCTCATAGCAATGGTGAAATCTTAAATAGGAGAAGGAGTCTCCATGAATGGTGGGAAGATGAGCTTATCTCCAAGGAAGGTAGCACAAATGACGGAACAACCATGCCAGAGAAGGGAGGGCGACATAAACAAGACCAACAACCAGGTCTGGAGTCATATGGAAGCCCGAATGTTAGAACAAACTTGCCCAAACTGGATCATCGCGGGTACATAACTGTTCTGGAGCGCTGACATCGCTACTGCATAACATAGAAGGTCATGTCATCGCATGAAAATAAAAGCAATAGTCGCGCTATTTCAAGAAATTCGACCATCGCAGGAATCACGTGTACTTCCGCGATGGCAGCGCGTATGGTCTGTTTTGGAGTGCTCATCAGCGTGTTTATTTTGAAAACAGTCACGATGATGCAGAAAATTTGGCAAAGTGGGTCATTTGGCAACATTAGAGAGCATGAGCATGAATGATTTTGGACTCATGACACAGTAGGAAGACTAGGATGAAGGCAGTGACAAATTACTGTGTAACAATAATCATAACCTGACAATGTATATTGCATGCACCCCACTAAATATGAATTTTGCATGCTTTTATTCATTGACAAATATCTCTTCCTTTTCTCTAATTCAAACTTGAAATCCATATGTTTCAAGCAATATTTTTGACAACATTCACTTGAAATGAGAGTGCTGATAAAACTTCTTCTCATCAGATATTTTGCTCTATCCCTTGTATAACTAGAACATCTTGGATTGATACGAAAAGGTCTTCTCCTACTCCTCGATAAAATATTTCCTGAAAACATCTCTATCATTGGATCAACATTTGTATAAGCATTTTAATCATCATTATGAGGAATGTTATCCTTACTGTGATCATCTGTGGTTTTGAAATACTGACTTGGAGGATATTATTCATCTTTCTTCTTTAGTGCTACTCTCATAGTCCTTAGAATTAGGACTAAATGGAAAATTTGACTCGATGTTTATTGAATATTCTTCATCATGTGCATTGTCAGTGCTGCTATCATAGTCCATAGGATTAGGACTACGTCGAAAATGTGACACTTTACTTACTAAAAATTCTTCATCCTAGCCTTCATCATTGCTACTGTCATAGTCCATGGGATTAGGACTAAGTGGAAACCACGACTCTTTATTTATTTTAAAATCTTCATCATGGTCCTCATCACTACTACTCTCATAGTCCATAGGATTGGGACTAAGTGGACATCATGACACTCTATTCATTTGAAATGATTCATCATGTTCTTCATCACTACTACTCTCATAGTCCATAGGATTAGGACTAAGTGGACACCATGACACTCTATTCATTTGAAATTTTTCATGATGTTCTTCATCACTGCTACTCTCATAGTCCATAGGATTAGGACTAAGTGGACACTGTGACACTCTATTAATTTGAAATTCTTCATCATGCTCTTCGTCACTATTGCTCTCATAGTCCATAGGATTAGGACTAAGTGGACACCATGACACTCTATTCATTTGAAATTATTTGTCATGCTCTTCATCACTACTTCTCTCATAGTCCATAGGATTAGAACTAAGTGGAAACTGAGACTCACTATTTATTTGAAAATCTTCATCATGCTCTTCATCATTGCTACTCTCATAGTCCATAGGATTATGACTAAGCGGAAACCATGACTCTTTATTTATTTGAAACTATTCATCCTATCTTTGATCATTGTTTCTCTCATAGTCCTTAGGATTAGGACTAAGTGGAATATTTGACTCTCTATTCATAGTGGAAGAATTTCCATTATATTCATTGATATCAATAGAGTTGTTACGCGACGAAGATGTTGATGCTTCACCAAGAGAAACCTCACTATCAGAAGTATCCATTCCTTTCAAACAAAATAGGTTGAATGATACAAAGTCACTCTCTCATAATGATAATATATATCTTAAAGAATGAAAATTTCCCTCCAAAGTTGCCCTCTAAGAATTTTCGCCGAAATTTTTCCCTCCAAAAATTTCATTTCATGTATTTTCCTCCATAATTTTCTTCTACAATTTATTGAAAAAATTTAACCTAAATTTTCTTATGAAATAAATATTTTAAACTAAATCTTTAAATTAAAATTGTAAACTAAATCTTTTACCTAAATTATTTTTTTAAACTATATATATTTACCAGACAATTAAATGTTTTTTTAAATTTTTATTATATCTTCTAAAAAAAATTAATCCCACATTCACGTGTTGTAAAAAAATTCTGTAATGTTCACTTTATCATAATTTAATATATCGCCATAAAAAGAATTATATGTTAAAGTCACTATAAAAAAAAATTAATCTCCCATTCACCATGTGGTAAAACAATTTCGTAATGTTCGTTTTATCATAGTTCCGTATATCACCATAAAAAAATTTACATGTTAAAGTTTTTATAAAAACAAATTAGTCCAACATTATCCATGCGGTAAAACAATTCCGTAATTTCTTCCTGTTGGCTTGAGGGGGCCTGACCCAGGTTCGGAGTTATTTAGCGAAACAAATCCCTGTACTACTGGCCCTTTCAGTAACAGCCCGCAGAGTGTGGACTGAGGTCTCACCCAAAGCAGTATCGGGGGATACTGGAACCAAGTTTCTGCACCCTTGAGATGTCTGAGGGGTCGGTTTAGTCCAACTGTGAATACCTTCGTGCAGGTTGCTTCGCGCACTATCTTGACCTATGAGGCCTTCGCAATTTGTTATAATCACCTTCGCGCAGCCCTCACCAGGGGCTGAGATGACTTCGTGCTGCCCTAGCAACGATCCGCGCTACTTCCCCAAGTTATACCGCAGAACTTACTGATCTTCTTATAATAGTTAGTTATCTTCACGTAAACAGATACTTTATCTTATATTCACTTTATCAACACATTCATATAAGTTCACGCATCATATAGACAATAGAAATGTAATTTATATCTGATACATTCAATGCACAAAACAAGACAAAGATACATAGAAATGATGTAAAACTTCTCTTTATTACTTCTCCAAAGGTTACAAATTTGACTCACCCTACGCACTCAGCTGTAGGGGTCCATGTACTCAGTTGTGGACTACTAGGCCTCTGCACACTCAGCTGCAGAGCCTTCTCCTTCTCTACGACCCAAAGACTCGACTCTACACTTAGATAAGACTCAATTCTCCATCTATTACTTCCATTTCTCTAACTTCAATTCTTTATAACCTAAAGCCTCACTCTATTTATACAATCCCATGGTCTGCAGACCATGGGAAGATTTCTAAAGCTGACATTACATTACAAAAGTGAGGGAAAACAACCCTATGACTCATTTACAATCTTCACGCTCTACGCCCAAAAAACGCGAAGACTTTACATCAGATTTGGTCAAAATATGGGATTTAAGCCCCAAAACTTCCCTTGGGGGATCCCATGTGTTATAGACATTTTTGTGCCTTACAGCATGGAGCATGAAATGTCAATAATCTGAGGGATCCAAAGTCCCTAAACATGTTGTTCCTACCCCTAGAGGAACAAGGTCAGCAAACCACAGCTCTACAGATCAGTTCTCCACTGAAAAACACTCAAAAACAGGTCAATTTTGGATCAAAGCAGCTGCTCCACTAAGCATCTGCGCTGAATGTCAAAAGCTCTATGGTGTACCTGCGCTGCATAGCAAGTGAAACAAAGGCTACCTGCGCTGGGCGTACTTTGACATGTGGAGGAATCTTTTCTCAATGTGCCAGTGCCCAGGAAGCTTCCAAAATGACACTTGGATCAGAAGATTCGCCTAATGATGAGTAAAGAGGTTCTAAAATTCCAAGTGGAAGGTAGAAACTCCGAGTGGACTCAAGGACTGAAGAACAACTGGAGTTGAAGAGGACAACAAGTCACACATCAAGCTGACTTATCTTCACTCCAAAACTCTATATAAGGATCTCATCCCATGGGATCCAGGGGGCGGAATTTTGTGCAAAGAATTGCTGTTGGTTTACAGTTGAGAGTATTGGGTGATTGCTTGAGGGAGGTGAAGAGGAGATTTCTTTCCGTCGGGAAGGTGATGCTGGATTGGACCTCTCACGGTTGTATCACCGCCTGAACCTTACTTCCTTATATTAATAAAGCATTTGAGGTTCTTCTATTCGCATGTGTTTCAATGGTGTATTGTCTTACTTGCGTATTTGATTTATGCTAATCCTTGAATCAATTATGAATGCATGCTTCTTGTAGTTTCCTTTTCTTGTCTTGTTCGCAGGATCTCGTGTAGCTGGGCCCGTGAGAAGACTTGGAGCTGGGAGCGAGTGGCAAATAGAGGAGATTGGATCGACCATTTGCGCAAGACATCGGTAAGTGGATCCCTTCCTTTCATCTCTTGCATGTCATAAAGAAGTAACTTTAGATAGCTTTGCTTCAGCTGTTGCTAAGGAACTATCACCCTTAGAGTGGGATAGGGTCATTCCGTGTTGGATACTTTTCCCCACAACAGACTGGTGACTCCACTGGGGATCGTGTCTTGTTGGTAGCTTGTGTTTCGTGCTATTCATTTTTTAAACAAAGGGAGTACCGAATCAAACTACATTCGAATCATTCGAAGGCAAAGTAGAGGGCAGCTACTCTAGCTCAGTTCTGGGCATGTTTATGATTTGAAGAGCTGATCCACAAGGACTCTTATTGGCTCTTTGTGATAGTGTTCATCTTCCTTTAATCATCCTCTAGTGTATACTTGACTGATAGCCTCTGATTTGGCCAAAAACCATTGATTTTTGAGCAATCTGTGACCCGGAACCAAAGAGAGACGAGAGTTTTCTCTTTAGTGCAGCTGCAGTGAAGGCTACCTGTGCTGCAACGCAGGTCCCGAAGGGGCTACCTGCGCTGAATGTCAAACTGACAGTGTTCTACCTGCGCTGAACCAGTTTTGCATTGTGCAACTGGGGTTCCCTGCTTTCTGTTGCCCAGTTTTCAGTATTGTTTTTGCAGCCTGTTGTCAACCTGTATACCCATCTGAAACTATCTTTCTTTGCCATCATTCCGCCTCAGTTGTATGAAGAAACTGTGATTGTTCTTGTTGTATTTCTTATATTCATTTACAGTTTCCCATAACGAAAGTGAACTAGTCTTGCTGTGGCCTCTTGAATCTAGACCTGTGATAAAGTGTCATTGTGATTCTAAGAGCTAGTTTATTGTTGTTCATAGCTGCTTGAGCATTTGCTTTCGTTATATGGTTCGAATTTCAGTATTTCTTGTGTCGAAACGAGTGAATCTTAAGGTGTTCTTTTGATTATTGGACAAAAGCTTGTTTGCTTTCGCTTGAAATTGAATTCGAAATCATACAACAGCTTTCTTTTTGTAATACATCAACATTAAGGAAGAAGAAAAGAAATACTTGCATTATGCATGTGCATTTTGACAGTTTGCATGTCGATTTAGGAAAAGTGCATCAGTGTGTGCTCTATGATCTGTTTGAAAAGATGATGTCTTTCTTTTCCCTCAGTAGTTAAGATTTTCATAAGTTGAAAGAATTGAAAAAAAGCTTGCTTATCATTCTTAGACTGCATTTAGGAGTTGTATCATACATCACGTGGTGATCCATAAAGGCAAACTGCTAAGCAAGGTCAACCTAAAACGAACTGAATTTACATAACAACGCTTTGAAACATAACGAAACACAATAGAGGTCTAGGTAGAGACGTGTTCCGGCGTCGTTAAACATAGTGACTGTCGATCTCTACGAAGGTGGGTGATTCCTCCTGAGGGACGATAGCACTAATACGGACTTGTGCTCCCGCGTACCGTCGCGTATATTGGGAGACCCCTATAGGAACAAAGCCTTTATCCATAGGAAGCCGTGTCGGCCACCCTACTGATCGCGATGCAGTGAACACAACATTCACGAAGATCGACCACTCGTACCGTAAAACGTATTCTGTGGTTTCGCGAAAGGTTTGGCACACCCTCTGCCTAGAACTCCAGAGTAGTTTCTTTTGGCCTTTTTCAAACTCTATAACTAAAAAAGTCCATCCGAGCATTTGTCACTTCGGGCTCGTTAATACATCGAAGGAGACTAGAGTCATCTTTAGCTTTTTCTCGACTCTTAAAAAGTGAAAAAGCAAGTTGTGTCTAAAGCGTCGTCATATAAAATTCATTTTAAACGGAACATAATCACCTCCTATTCATGCGTTGATCTTCGAAGTTAGTCTTTTGGCATCGTAAGTTCTTGTAGAATCGCTAAGAAATCTTTTGGATAGACTAGATATGTCTGAACAACCGTCGACATCTAGGACTGTGTCGTCTGACACAGCAGCAGCAGAACCTCCTCCTGCTACTCCAACGATGTTCGCTGGTATACCATCTGTCCCGGCAAATTGTCAACAACAAGCCGGAGTCCAATCGGGGGCGACAATATGGTTAGTTCCTATTTCTTCATCCAGATTATCATCTGGTACTTCTTATGTTGAAACTCAACAAATTGATCCAATGTGTCTTCAAAGGCCAATTTACCCTTTAAGTACTGGATTTCCACCATATGGAGGGCAGTATGCTCTTTCATTGTTCCCTCCCGGAGAACAACCATATGGGAGTTTACAACAAGGTTCAGGTCAAACTGGAATTACATCCAGCGGTTGGGTACCAATACTGCCCCAACAACCAGGAGTTGTATATTCAATGCAACCAGTACACCCTGCGTCGAATATTACCACCACACCTACTATGGCGAATGCGTCGCAAGTACAAGCGCTACCTGTTGTAATACAACAACCTCTTGTCTCAGCGGCTCAATCACAATCTCAGGGTAGTGCCTCCTTATCTGGAGCGAGTCAGGCTCAAACAAGTACTGTGATTCCTCATCTTGGTCAATCATCCAGTATTGGTCAACAGCAAATGGTCCAACAACCAGAGTTGGTTCAATCTCAACAACCGCCATTCCAGCAATCATATCAAGGACCTGAGCAACAAGTCTTTGTAAGTAATGGGCAACCATGCTATAATGGTTATGCCCATCAACTTTGTCAAAGTTGTCAGCATTATGCTGGTCTGCAAACACCCATTGCTCAGGCGATACCATCTTATCCTGGATATGCTTCGCCTAACCTGAACCAACAGTTGCCCTTTGTAGCAACTCTAGAATTACCAGATCTAAACCGGCTGACGAATGATCCAATTGCTTATGCCCCTTGGTGGCCAGCAATTCCGCATAAACTTCCATCGGACATTCCTAAATTCAATGGAAATCCAGGTGAAGACCCGTCGAATCACGTCATGACTTTTCATCTGTGGTGTTCATCGAACACTCTAAACGATGATTCGATAAGACTTCGCCTCTTCCAGAGGACATTGACAGGTCCAGCGGCTAAATGGTACATTGAATTGCCAAGAGCCTCTTTCGACAATTTCAGCTCCTTAGCCACGACTTTCTTAACCCATTTTCAATTACCGATAAGGTATGAAACGGGAACAGAACTCCTTACCAACTTCAAACAGACAACGGCCACTCACATATCTGATCATATACATGAGTGGCGACGTCGTCGTAGGATGGTGAAAACTTACGTTCCCGATCAGCTGTTAGCTGAATGGTTTATAAAGTTGTTACTTCCGGCTATAACGGAAGATGTGGCCAAGGGAGGAGTCGTAACAGAGGAGCAAGTCATTTCTCGTGCTCAATACTTAGACTTAGTATATACTCAGTCGGGCACGCTCTACGACAAAATACCTGACGCCCCTAGACCTGAATTTTCAATTCCTCCCCCTCCTAAATCGAATACTAACTCTCACGCCAGTAATGGCGTGACTGGCAAACGCAAAATCTCTAGTCAAAATGAAAATGAGGAACTTCTTGCCTCAGAAGTAAATGCCATGTCGACCGACAAGAGCAAACAACTAAAGCAACCAGGGGGCAAGAAGAAAAAGAAAAGGAAAGGGAAACCCCCGACAGGGTGTCATATATGCGATGAGGATCATTGGACGAAAGATTGTCCACATATAGCTGAAGTTAAGAAACTCTTCAAGAGTTCAAAAACCCCAGCAGTATTGACTGATCCGTTTCCTAATCCAAGACAAAATCTGGTTGCTAATCAAAATGCTTCCCGATCCCAAGTGCTTATGTTGTCTACCTCAAAGCAGAAGAATAATGCTTTGACAAGGAATAAAGATTACAAGAATCCAAAGCAGTTGAACAACAAGGCAAATAAACAACCTAGTAGTTCAACAACAACTTTGACCAAAGTTATGCCACCCATCGTTCCTAAACCAATGATAAAGTCGACAAAGGGAGTAGTACACAAATCGACATTTGATCCTCGTGAAAAAATAACACAGGATTATAATATAATAGAGGACCTGGCCCAATCGTCGTCCGCTATGTCGACACTTGAGGTAGTGCAAAATTGCACCTCCCAAGAGCAAGCTTTATTATCAGCCATAGGTGGGATTGGCCCAATGGATTCCAATATTGTGGCCTTTGATCATAAAGGATATGACCCTCAGATACCAGCTCAACTAGCTTTCCTTGTTCAAGTGAAAGCCCTCAAAAAAACTGTTCATCGAACAATTATTGATGAGGGGGCATCTACATGTCTTATGTCGATGAGTTGCTGGAAAAATTTAGGCTCACCACCCTTGTCGAAATCGTCAACGACATTAAAATCATTTGATGGGTGATCATACACTCCATACGGGATTTTAAGTAACTTGCAAGTTGAACTGGGGGGCAAAACAGTAGAAGTTGATGTTGAAGTAATCGACGGAAAACTCGATTACAACATCCTGCTGGGAAGGCCCTAGATATATGCCATGGCCGCAGTTGTGTCGACCTACTTCAGGAAGATTGCATTTCCCTTTCAAGGAGGAATTACAGTCATCGACCAACAAACTTTCCTCCCCGACAGTTCACAAGTTATGGGAAGCACTCCACTGATCCATGGAAGCAATCATCCGCTTCAAAATATTGGAGTAGGTCTCCTAAAAGACCCTACCTTAATGGGTACTTTTGCCCTACCGCCAGTAAGTAATCTGACGGAAGTAGCCATAGTGGAAACCTACAATATGAAATCTTCTATATCTAACGGATTCGGAAGATTCCTAAATATTTTGTCAGCATGGATCATCGCCCTAATGGAAATACTGTAAATACAGTGGGCCCCGAGGACGGTTCTTATCTCGTGTCAACCTCATTAAAAAATGAAACAAGGAGGCTTGAGGATGGTTCTTTTACTATGTCAACCTCATTAAAAAATGAAACAAATCCCCTTTTCAAAATTCAAAGGTAAACCTTCATTCCAACCACCAAGTTGAATGCAATCAAGTTTGGGGGGCACCCTCCTTTGACATGCGTTATTATGATGCTAGGGGCATGCAAAATAAACGAGCAGTTTTGGCAAAGTTCATGCTCGTTAAAAAATAAACGCAAGATCCGAGCAGTTTTAACGCGGACTTCATGCTCGTTAAAAAATAAACATAAGCATGTGAGCAGGCTTCCCCCCCAGAGTTCAAGCTCATCCAGAAAAAATGAACCAGTAAATAACCATTTGAGACCATAGATTCATCAGCCATAAAAAGCCTTGGTCGTGTTTGTGCACCGTCACCTCCACTTTTCATTTGGCCGATCATTCACATCCACTTGATTGTTTACCTATTTTGAGGAACAGCTGCGAAGAGTGATTTCACTTGGCCATCCTTGTAATACTGCCGTGATTGGAAAATTCCAACCTGTACTTGGAATCTGCTGCTATCCCTGTTTATCACTCGTTCCTCAAAATACGAGTCTTCTTTGAGCTCTTTTCACTGACTCGTAAAATATGAAAAGTTTGCCGAGTTTTGGCCTTCCAGCTCGTTAAAAGGACCGGAAGAGCTATCCCTCCTCTAGATTTTAATCTTTTTGGACCTGAGGGATTATTGCACAAAAAGATCGAGCACTTGTCTAGTTCGGCTCGATAAAGATATCGAACATTCATCCCTTCTGTATTGTTTATACTTTTTCGGACTTAAGGGATTAGATGACGAAAAAGGACCCCTGGAGTCCACTTTATGTACCCTTTTCAGACTCTCTAAAGATGAAAAGGACCGAGTTGTCTTTGTCGCTGGGCTCATTAAAATATTAGATAGCGACAAACTTGTCTTTAGACGAGAACGAGTTTCCCTATCGTTAAGCTCGTTAAAACATAGCGATGGGCTTGCCCGAAGGGCAGGTTATAGAACAAGCATATGTTATCCTCCTCAAGCTTGACAAAAATAAAGAGGTACTGGTCAGAAATGACTGGGGAAAAATTGGGAAGAACCTCAAAGCTTAATGGTAGCAAGTCGCTCTTGAACATGACACTTTTGCCTCCGTAAATATCGGGTTGGGTTATTATCATTCACCGGTCCCTTCACCATGGTCTCGCCATACCATCCATACATGGGGTAATGCTACCGATCCATCACATCAGTGTCGTTATATGTTCAAGAGATGTCATTCAGAAAGTGTCAACCGGGTCCCATCCACTACCATACATCATCTTTCGTCCTTCCATGACCGCCACCCTGAATCATATTTCACAGATCGTTTTCACCATCATCACTAGCTCCATTCCATGTCACTGATGTGGGATTCATTAAGGCCCTCCTTTGACGGATCACTTCTTGTCGACATCAGCTCACTATCCAAGAAGTTGATCTAGGAACACCCCCTCAGTACTCTGAAGCTTGCATGCCTCAATGGCAAGTTTCTCACTTCCGGCGATAGGTATACATTAATGACCTTCGACCGGGAGACTTTGCGTGGTGTTCGACGTCAGATCCTATATTCACGCCACATGAATTGTGCTGCATTACCTTGAGGGTCATCATCATTATCGGTGATTCCTCTCACGCTTGTTAACAGTTTACATTATTGACTGGTAATCAAGCGATGTCTTTCCATGTTCGACTTCAAGAAATTCTCACATGGATCGACTTGTACTAGAGTGAAGATTGGACAAGTTTGAAGACCCCGCATCTAGTTTCATCCATCCGGGCTGCGATATATATTCAGGAGATAAAAACATAGACATGTGCAGCAGATGATCATCCTACTAAAAGGATGATAATTAAAAGCAGAGAATTATCAGTCTATTATCAGATGATCGTCTGTTTATGTACAGCAAATGTATTTATAAAGCTGAGCATGGGAAATGCCCGCATCAGCTAGATCATGAAAAGAAAGTATGAAAAGATAATGTATTGTATTGTATTTTGTTACAGGTCACCTCCCGACGATTGAATGAACTTCGGATCCTCCTAATAAAGCATTTCACCCGATAAACGACCTCATACTTTAGGGGGCAACTGTTATAGACATTTTTGTGCCTTACAGCATGGAGCATGAAATGTCAATAATCTGAGGGATCCAAAGTCCCTAAACATGTTGTTCATACCCCTAGAGGAACAAGGTCAGCAAACCACAGCTCTACAGATCAGTTCTCCACTGAAAAACACTCAAAAACAGGTCAATTTTGGATCAAAGCAGCTGCTCCACTAAGCATCTGCGCTGAATGTCAAAAGCTCTATGGTGTACCTGCGCTGCATAGCAAGTGCAACAAAGGCTACCTGCGCTAAGCGTACTTTGACATGTGGAGGAATCTTTTCTTAATGTGCCAGTGCCCAGGAAGCTTCCAAAATGACACTTGGATCAGAAGATTCGCCTAATGATGAGTAAAGAGGTTCTAAAACTCCAAGTGGAAGGTAGAAACTCCGAGTGGACTCAAGGACTGAAGAACAACTGGAGTTGAAGAGGACAACAAGTCACACATCGAGCTGACTTATCTTCACTCCAAAACTCTATATAAGGATCTCATCCCATGGGATCTAGGGGGAGGAATTTTGTGCAAAGAATTGCTGTTGGTTTACAGTTGAGAGTATTGGGTGATTGCTTGAGGGAGGTGAAGAGGAGATTTCTTTCCGTCGGGAAGGTGATGCTGGATTGGACCTCTCACGGTTGTATCACCGCCTGAACCTTACTTCCTTATATTAATAAAGCATTTGAGGTTCTTCTATTCGCATGTGTTTCAATGGTGTATTGTCTTACTTGCGTATTTGATTTATGCTAATCCTTGAATCAATTATGAATGCATGCTTCTTGTAGTTTCCTTTTCTTGTCTTGTTCGCAGGATCTCGTGTAGCTGGGCCCATGAGAAGACTTGGAGCTGGGAGCGAGTGGCAAATAGAGGAGATTGTATCGACCATTTGCGCAAGACATCGGTAAGTGGATCCCTTCCTTTCATCTCTTGCATGTCATAAAGAAGTAACTTTAGATAGCTTTGCTTCAGCTGTTGCTAAGGAACTATCACCCTTAGAGTGGGATAGGGTCATTCCGTGTTGGATACTTTTCCCCACAACACCATGCCTAATAGTCCCCCAAAAAAACATCGTGACTCACCCTTGAGTCACTTTTTCAGTGCGGAGATCTTCACACTAAGACCTCCCAACTCTGTCCAAATTGCTACAAGATCGGTAGTGCATTGAGCAGTTGCCTATTGTATCTCCTGCACGCGTTGTTCAGAGACTGCTATATATGAACTTCTTCCTTGTATCTGCTCCTGCGTTCCTTGCATCTGCGTGAGCTTGGCTTCGATCGAGGCTATAATGACCAATGCCTCATTGATCCAAGGCTAGATGCATGCCTTCAAAACCACTTCTTTATGTCGCGTTGCGTCTACCTACTCCTTAAGCGCTTTGGTCTATTGCATCCGCGAGCCTCTGTGTAAGGGCCACCATCTGTGCGATACCTTTTATATTATCATATCTTTGCTGCAGCTCATGCGCCTCTGTTTCTAAGAACTGTATGTTCAGGTCCTCCTACAGAGTGGTGAGGACTCGAATGACTCTTCCAACATTTTGGTGCAGTCCTTCACTACACTGTTGATCTACTCCATCCCCGATGTAACGGTGCTGGTGTGTTTTTCCCTTACCTCAGGAGGAGTTGAAGGTTGTGCTTTCAACCACAACTCTACTATCTAAAGGTTTAGCTCTAGTTGAACCTTAGCCATCTCTTCTCGTGCCTCGCGCACCCCTACCACTAACCTCTGGATGTACGCCTCTACTAGGATGGCCAACTCAGGGACCATCCAGTAGGAATCCTCAACCACCTGCACCAATACTGGTTCTGTGCCACTACCTCATCACATTCTAGACTTAGTTGCTCCATATTAATTTTCTTCTCACTCAACACCTGTAGTGCGTGGCCCTCCCTAGCCCACAGTTCTGCAGTCACTCCGTCCTACAGGGCATAGAGTGTCTCCTGAGGGAGCGTAGTCAAGTTGATCCCTACTCCCTTCAATGCACTAATCGTAGGCCTGTCGGCCTCATTCTCTGTAACCAGTGCCCCCTATGGTAGCACTATGGTGTTGGTCATGTGGGTGCGCAACATTTCCTCAGCCGCGGCCGTTCCTACTGCAAGGCTGGTCAAGAGAGTACTAGCCTAAGGAGTGCGTACTTGCAACTCCTGTATCTTTGCCCAGAGGGCTCCCAACACAATCTAATTCTCCTCCATGAGCTACTAGAGGGCCTCCGTGGTGACGTCGCACACTGTCTCCCTTATATCATGGAGATCTCCTTCGGTGAGGGTGATTGGGTTGAAATAAGTCTTAAAATCTTTCGACTTCTTTCGCGGCCCCACCTGCTCTCTCGGGCGCTGGCGCTTCAACTATGTAGATGTTGTTTCTAGGTCTGCACCACCTTCCTCTCTCTCAGGCTCTTCCTCAGGCAAGGGAAACTTATGGCCCTCGCGCTCCTTCTCTACTACCTGTTGCTTCTCAGCTGTTGTTGCCTCTTTTCTTCTCTTCTCTGCCAACCATGCCATCCACAATTTTTCCTCCTCCTTCTTCCGTTGTGCAGCATACATTTCTGTTTCTGTTGTAGAAATGGCTAGAGCATGCCACTCCAGTGGCCATGACTCAAGTACAACAAATATAACATCGTCTGTGGTCAAGTACGATAGTTCATTACAATTCTTCGTGGGGTCATTGCATGCCTTGATGTACACGTGATGGAAGTCTGCCTTGAACTTTGCAAAACTTTGTAGGCTATTGTAGACCATGGGCGATAACCATAGCTTTCTATTAATCCCCATTCTGATGTTCATCTCCATGAACAACCAGAATATCTTACTGTCTCGAATCCTTTGCGCATATTTAGTGGCCCACAGCGAAGCGTACTTCGCTGCCTTTGGAAGATCCTGTGCAATTGTGGGGAACTGGCTATCCTCAGGAAACTCCCAAGCTACCAGCATTATGCACAGTAGAAGCCATGCATATTGGAAGGTCTTCCCCTGTTCTTGTGCCTCATGGAAATTCTCTAGGAACTCCCTGTATAGGTACTCTAACCAGTTAAACTAGATGCCCTATGCACACTGTGTGGCAAGTGCTACCACCAGCGCATGTACCTCATCCGTGCGTCACTTCCGTATAACCTTGCCAGCCAATATCTAGGTCATGACTTAGACTACCTTATTGTTGATACTGGAGATCGCGTACCCTCTCTTCTTCTTCTCCAGCTTGAATTTTTCCTTCATGGCTTCCGCGATGGCCAAGTCGATGCTCTTACCCTCTGAAATATCTGTTGGGTTGTCCCCCTTGCAAGGGAGTCAGGTAATTCTATGAATTAGGTGGTCTGTGATGGGGATGGGATCCTCCAACCACAAACACCCATCATGCACCCGGCAGAGTAGCTGCCTGATGAAAAATATAGTTACCGAGGTGCGATGGTAATGCGACACTTAGAGCAGGTTCAAAAACCTTGCTTTCTCTACCCTGCGTAGCCACTTGTGCAGCTCCAACTCTATGAATCCTGCCGCAGTGTTTTTCTTCAGCTTCATGAGCTGCGCGGTTGCTAAGTGTGGGAACTTTTCATGGTCTATGATATCCCAGTCTTCAAACTTTATACTCGGCACCCATCCCAAGTGCGCTCCTTCAAAAATGATATCGTTAGGTAGTAGCAGAGTCTGTAGAGAGCTCTTGCTCTAATCTAGGTCCTTGGGCACCCTTGCCTTTCCCTTCCTCAGAGAAGCATGCATGGGTAGCCTAGTTAGAGGGTCCGCGTCCTTAGTTTCCACCTCCATGTCTTCGTCCTCCTCCTCTTTGACAAGGATTTCCTCAAGGTATTCCTCATCTTCATCAATTTCCAGATTAACTACTTTCCCCTTTTCTTCCATGGTCAGTTTAGTTCGCAGCGGGTTTCTAGGGGACACATGCACTAGAACCATGGGCTGCTTATCTTTCTTGGGTGTCAGAGTGCGCGATGATTTATGGATTTCTAGGACTATCTCAATGCTCTCAGGGGCATCTCCTATTGTTATGGCCTGCGTGGCCTCTTCAGTGGTCATTTCACTTTTATCCATGGCTTCCTCAAATGTGGTCACATTGTTGTTCCATAAATCTCTCAATGGCTTAGGTAAGTGCTCAAAAAATGCCTTCAACTTCAAAAAATAAAATAGATCTGGGTTCATAGAGCTTTGGGCACACAATAGCTCAATTCTCAAATGGCCAAGTGTTGTTTTCTGGGTAGCCCATTGTAATTTATAACGCCTTTTGAATTCAAATTTGACCTTTCCCCCCAAATCTAGTTCATTAATGCTCCGTTGGCGGCAAATTTTCCAAAATATAGCCCATAAATCCTACCTTAAATGCCTGTCACCCACTCCATTTGGTCTCAAACCAAGCATCACATTATGAATAGTGACTATGACAGTCAATTTCTAGCCAACTCGCACGACAGCGTAGCTACCCTTGCACTGTCGTTGATGCTGTGACACTTTGCTCCTATGCGCAGCCCTGACATCGCGCAGTTTTCGGTAGAGTAGTTTATAGTCCCACGCCTCCTTTCAACTGCCTAGAGCGCTAAGACTGTACTTCTTGTGGCTAGTTAGATGGGAAGAGTTTTCCATTTAACTTTGCTACTAGTTACTTTTCCTGGGAAGAGTCTGTCATTTGACTTCACCAACCGCATCGCGCCCCTATCTGAGGTTTCCTTAATAACATACGGTCCAATCCAAGGCATCAAGTTGATCAACTCTCGGTGGTAGTACCCAAATTTGTCAACTTAATCATGCACATCATGTTTTATCACCATAGTTTTCTTATCAAGAAATTCATTTTTTATTCCTTCCTTAAGCTTTTTGACTTCTTCTTCCGCCATGGAGCTTTTCGGCCTTAACCAAACTTTTTCCTTCATGAGTTCTTGGAGCCTAAGATCACCATGCTGGATCTCTTCATCAAGTCCCAAGCATTCTTCTTCATTCAACTGCGCGATCCCTCCTTCCAAGGCTCCACGATCCATCATATCTGTGGGTGCTGCTATGCGTGAACTAGGCATGATAGACTCCATTAGCATTAGAGGGTTTGTTCCATAGGCCAGCCTAGAAGGCATTTGTTCCATCAGTTTCTTGCACATTGCCCTATAAGCCCATAAAACTATTGGTACGCGCAGGTCCCGAGCACTTCGCTGCGCATTATATACCTTGTTCGGCGCTCTGCACACCACATTAAATGCTTCTGCATGGATAGTGTTCTTCGCACTTGTTCTCTCCACACTCTGTTGTTCCAACTTGAGGAACCATTCACGCATTTTTCCCCCAACACATTCTTATTGACCATATTTCCCAACACGAAGCTCGTGTGCAACTGTGTAGCTTGTTTACCATATGCCTATACCCATGTGGACAGATGCATGCTCAGACCATCCCATCCATTGTTTTTATCTGCCCATCGCACTATAGGTTTCCCAAACTGTGAGCATATCATTTTCCTACATGCACACTAGTCCTCAAATCTTCCTTTGTGCGTACCCCACCACCTCATGGGTGTAGCGCGCAGTACCCAATTCAAGGCATGGAAACATTGCTTTTCTGGCACCTCCCTTTCAAACTTATCTAGGAAAGTATCTACCTCACTTAACCCATCATAAGTAGGCAGATCCCTCACTTCTGTCGATATGCAGTGCAATGATCTTGTCATCATATTACTATTCAACATGGTTACCTCATGTAACCGATTCTGCCATCTCTCTATCTCCTCATCAGAATCCAATGTACAGGAGATTTTCATTCCCATGAGATCCATCCGTCTGCGTTGGGATTTACCCAGTCTTGCTTGTGCATAGTTATCTTGTATATACAGTCCAAATCATCGTCACTTTCATAGTCGCGCACCAGCTCAGTGTAGTGTGATCCCTCAACAGGGTCTAAGGGTATAACTACGCATAGAGACTTAATCTCAAAAATCATCTTATGCTTCTTCAGATTAATCACCCCGTTCATGTCAGTGGCCCAATCAATTCCTAAGAGTGTGGGGTAGGGATTGCTGTCATCAACAATCTCTATCACTTCAAAGTCTGTTAGAGTGCTCGCTCCCTCAATATCCATGGTGATTCCCTGCAATCGTCCCATGGGTATTATCTTCTGCTAGTTCACCATTCACAGCTGAATAAAAGACCATTACAGTGTAGGCCTCCCCATGCGCTCCCATGTTTGTTTCAGCAGAATGTTCACATCTAATCCTAAGTCTAGAATTACTTGGTCCATCTCATATTCTCCAATTTGTGCGGTTAGCCTCATTTCTCTCCCCATCCTAGTCTTGTGTTTTACAATCTTCTAGACTACATGCAGTTCTCCTAGTGTGGTCCCAGCGCATTTGTTAATGAGTTCCTGCAATCCTTTTATAGCCTTACTATTGCATAGTAGCTTCATGCATGTTTCCAGGAACGTCTTAAGCATAGATGGGTCCATTTCTAGCTTCGGCCTATCTTTTCTTCCTGAATTGGAGGCATCAGTGAAGCTCTTCTTAGCTTCCATGAAGGTTTCCTTAGCGCGCTCCAAATCAAACTCTGCTTCTTTCGTCAGAGCCTTGTGAACCCAAGTACTATCTTCGGGCTATTTTCATTTATCATCTCCCGTTGCAATTCCACTTCGGAGCACAATGTTCACATTTTGATCTTCCTCACATTGCTCAGACCTCATCATCTGTAGGTTCTAAGTCAGGGGAGGTGGTAGCGCTCCCTTGTCACATATGCCTGTGATGTGTTGGGTTTGTACAATCATGGGCATAATGTCATGGCCCTCCGCAATTGTAGCATTTCAGCTTTTCGCGACCTCTTCCAGGTCCTCCTCTGCCTCAGCCTCATCCGCGCCCCTGAAATCTGATTCACGCCACTCCTGCATTTTGCTCTAGGGGCTGCCTTTTGGTCAGGGTTTCATGCAGCCTCATCGCGATTTCTAAGGCCTCTCCTGAGTTTATAACCTCTGTTGTGACAACGTGTTCCTCAAATGAGGCATTAGCAATGCTACAAACCTTTCGCGGTGCTGTCCATCTATCAAAGTCATATTGGCTTCACGAATCATACACTTCGGTCTTTGATCCAGCTCCCAAGGAGTCTCGCCTAGTAGCATTGTGATCTCTTTGAATCCAATGATCGATTGCACTTTTAACTTCGGCCTGCTAAATTATCTATTTAGTGCAATTTGAATATCTGCGATTCCCACATTCGGATTTCCATAAGAATGCTTAATATACCAGGTCAGCACGTGATCCTGCAAAGCATTGACCAGTGTCGATTTCTTTATATTATCATCCGTAACTCCCTGTGCTTCCCATACGGCTCTTATCACAAACCAAAACTAGTCTGAATCTTCATTTCCAAATCCCTTAAACACAGGAAACTTTATCGCGCTTGCCATATTGACTTGTGGTGGTGGCGGAGGTAGTATGGGTGAAGATGGATGTGAAGGGGGTCAAACTGGTGGTGGTGTGGGTGGGGGTGGTATGCGCAGAATCTTTTGCCTTATCAAATGGATCACACTTTGCAACGAGACCTTCGTGACCTCTTCCTCATCCCCTCGCGGAGGTGAAATCAAAGGGCTATGGTCTGGTCCCTTAATTCCTTCATTTATGTATGTATTTCCACTCCGCTTAGCTCCAGACATCAAGGTAATTGCATAACCCTCTTTTCACATTGTTGGCTTGTTGGGGCCTAACCTAGGTTTAGCGGTGATTTAGCCAAACAAAGCCCAGTACTACTGGCCCTTTTGGCAACAGTCCACAGAGAGCGGACTGAGGTCTCACCCGAAGTAGTATGGGAGGGTGCTAGAACCAGGTTTCCACACCTCGGAGATGTCTGATGATTTCTAGAAGTCCACGGTTCGACCCTGCGCACACGTCGGTACGTGCACTTACCCTTAACTCGTAGCCTGAGATTCTGCCTTTGTGTAGCCTTACTCGGGGCTCAAACAGTGTTATTACCCAAGTCCTTGCTTGCAACTGATATTAGGTGATTAGTTGAACTTATTTATACACTTTTAGTTATATTCAACACTATTCATATAAGTGCGTGCAATAAATAAACAATATAATTGCAAGTAATATCAAACATGAAATAACTCATAATCAGATACATAGGATTCAGATAAAACTTCTCTTTATTATTATTCCTTTGGTTACATACTCAATTCTACCCTGTGCACTCAGCTGCAGGGGTTCATGCACTTAGCTGCGGACTCTACTAGGCTTCTGTGCACTCAGCTACAGAGCCTCTTCCTACTACTATGACCCAAGACACTTAGACTCTTGCTCTATGTTTCGCTATCTTTTAGACTCCATCCATTGGTTAACTACTTTAAAACTTAGAGCCTCACTTCATTTATACAATCCCATGGTCCGGTGACCATGGGTAGGCCGAAACTACATTCAAAACTTAGGGCGTACAACCTTATGACTCTAACATATAATTCACTCTCCGTGGCTGCTATTCGCGGAGTTTTTACAACAATATTACTCAAAACTTGGGCTTTGAGCCCCAAAACATGTTGTGGGGGGATTCCATGCCCAACACACGAAACAACATTTTAATCCAAGTATTCAAGGACTTTACGTACTTACATCGTGGTCCTTTGAGAAAGCATCACTCTGCCTCGCTATAGCTGACTGAAGTATCTACCGCGCAATTAGTAATGAATCCTCCTATAATCTGATTGAGCCAGTGATCATCAGTGAGCATGATATTATCCTCTGATTCTTCCAATCTGTGCACCAACTCTATGGTCCACACAATAGTATTGTTGAGTTTCCACCTTCATTGGCTATCTGCTAGTTTCGCGATCCACTCATACAACTCAGTAAGGAAAGATGTGAAAAATATTTCGTGGATCTCTGTGTACAGGTAGCAGTCTAACCACTCTTCTTTTTCCAGTCATGGGTTTCTGTTCTCCTACGCTGCAAATGCGTGAATTATTCTTTCCAACCAACCTTCAATTTCCTTCTTAGTTTGATTCTAATGATACGACATCAAAAATCTCTTATGCAAATTCCAGTCCCGACAACAGAACCAATTGTTGGCATGAGGAGGCCTGACCCAGGTTCAGAGTTATTTAGCCAAAAAAATCCCTATACTATTGGTCCTTTCGGCAACATCCCATGGAGTGCGGACTGAGGTCTCACCCAAAGCAGTATGGGGGGATGCTGGAACCAATTTTTCACACCCTTGAGATGTTTGAGGGGTAGATTTAATCCAATTGTGAATACCTTCGCGCAGGCCGCTTCACGCACTATCCTGACCTGCGAGGCCTTCGTGATCTGTTATAATCACCTTCGCGCAGCCCTCACTAGGGGCTGAGGTGACTTCAGCTACCCTAGTAGTGATTTGCGCTACTTCCCCAAGTTATACCACAGATCTTACTGATCTTCTTATAATAGTTAGTTATCTTCGCGTAAATAGATACTTTATCTTATATTCACTTTATCAACACATTCATATAAGCTCGCGCATCATATAGACAATACAAATGCAATTTATATCTGATACATACAATGCACAAAATAGGAAAAAGATACACATAAATGATATAAAAGTTCTCTTTATTACTTCTCCAAAGGTTACAGACTCAACTCGCCCTGTGCACTCAGTTACGAACTACTAGGTCTCTGTGCACTTAGATGTAGATCCTTCTCCTACTATACAACCCAAAGACTTGAATCTACACTTAGATGAGACTCAATTCTCTATCTATTACTTCCATTTCTCTAACTTCAGTTCTTTACAACCTAGAACCTTGCTCTATTTATACAATCTCATGGTCCACGGACCATGGGTAGATTTCTAAAGCCAAAATTACATTACAAAAATGAGGGCAGAAAACCCTATGGCTCATTTACAATCTTCACACTCCGCACCCACAAAACGCGGAGTCTTTACATCGGATTTGGTCAAAATCTGGGATTTCAGCCCCCAAATTTCCCTTGGGCGATCCCGCGCCCAACACCGTTATAACATAAATTTCATTATCACTATTCCTCACATATCAAGGATTTTCGAGGTTTTTTAAAAAACTTGGAGCAAATTTGTGGAGTAGCTACATTGCTATCAACAACATATTAAATGGAAGATTATCACATTTGAAACATTATTTTCTTTTTTTTTGTGTGCAAGTTTTAAACTTCAATAGGTTTAATGATTTTTTTTTTTAGACATTAAAAATTTAGATGAGACAGATTTACCCACTACTTCCAAAGTGGGTGTGGTGGGCCTGATCGTGCTCCATGGTAGCCCAACTTGCTCGTGGGGGAAGGGCGGGGGGGGCTCGCTGCCCAACCCTTCACCCCACCATGACAGCCCAACAGCCCGCCACCCCAACCTGTTGTTGGGCCACTGGGGTGTGGCGGGGGGCCGGGCACAAGCCCCCCCGCCCCACCTCGGCAGCACGCTGGGGTGGCTTGCCTTTTGTCTGTAGGGGTGGGGTGGGGGGGTTGATGCCCAACCCAACGGCCCGCCGGGGTGACGAGTTAAAATACTTGGAGCGAATTTGTGGAGCAACTACATTGCTATCAACAACATATTCAACGAAAGATTATCACATTTGAAAAGTTAGTTTCTCTTTTGTTGTGTGCAAGTTTTTAAATTCAATAGGTTTAATAAAATTTAATTGAGCCACCGAGGTGCGGCGGGGGGCTGGGCCCCCCCACCCCTCCCCCACGGGCCCGTTGGGCTGCCGGGGATCATTATCAATGTTGGCTTGTTGGGGCCTGACTTAGATTCGAAAGAGTTATTAGCCAAACAAATCCCGCACTACTGGCCCTTTCAACAACAATTCGCAGAGCGTGGACTGAAGTCTCACCCGAGGTAGCAGGGGAGGGTGCTAGAACCAGGTTTCTACACCCTAGGGATGTCTAAATGAGGTCTGGACGGGTCACGAACTGATCTGTGCACTTGCGTTGCTCTTTGCATAGATCTGTGGCATGCACTTCCTAGATTCTTATTATTGTATGTGGTTATTATAGATCTGATCTACTTCTTAGGGTATTTATGCAAACATTCAACAATAATACCTAGTGTGCACTATCAAAATTCTTAAATACAAACAAAAATTCATATACAGATGCATAAACCAGAATACATAGATCTGCAATATTTCAAAACCAACTTATCTTTATTAATATATTCGTTTCAGTACAATCCACTTCCTGCCTTGTGCACATAGCTGCAGGGGTCTGCGCACACAGCTGTAGACTCTATCAAGTCTCTGTGCACACAACTGTGGAGCCACTATCTAACTCCTAACCTTCACGACCAACACTTACAGACTCAAAGCAAATATTACTTTAAAAAACCCATAACACATCAGATCTTCCAAAAATTTGCCTCTACCCTTAGAGCCTCACTCTATTTATACATTCCCATGGTCTACGGACCATGGGTAGGCCGACTTACTTCTATTATTTTACATTATTTTCGGGCGAACAACCCTTTGACTTGACCTATTACATTTCTCACTTCATGGAACTTTTTACAATATCATTACCCTAACTTATGCGCTTTAAGCCCCAAAACTGTTACACGGGGCCTCCACTGCCCAACAAGCCCCTAACACAATCATCGTGACTCGTCCAGAGTCACTCGTCGGTGTGGCGATACGTGCTGCCAAGGCTTCGCGGTCCACCATCCCTATGAGTGACACACTACGTTTGGTTGCTCCCTCTTTGTCTCCTGCAACTCTTCTTCAAGCTCCTGCTCCATTGCCTCTACTAATTCGCACAATCGATGATGCTCATTCTGCTTTGCTTGGTTAACATAGAGCACCCCCTCATAGGATTTTAGCTCAAGTTTGGGTGTTGCATACAGGAACTCTTCATGCCAACGCAACAAGTTGCCAATTTCTGGTCTACTATACGCACTGTCTACTGTAGCTTGTGTTGCATTTTTGCAAGAAAAGTGTTGTTATCCACGAACCATTTGTTGGCTTGTTGGGGCCTGACCCAGGTTCGGAAGAGTTATTAGCCAAACAAATCCTATACTATCGGCCCTTTTGGCAACAGTTCGCGGAGCGCGGACTGAAGTCTCACCCAAGGTAGTAGGGGAGGGTGCTGGAACTAGGTTTCTGCACCCTAGGGATGTCTAGATGATGTCTGGACGGGTCGTGAACCAATCTGTGCACTCATGTTTCTTTTCACGTAGATCCATGGCAGACGCTTCCTAGATTCTTATTATTGTATGTGGTTATTATAGATCCAATCTACTTCTTAGGGTATTTAAGCAAACATTCAACAATAATACCCAGTGCGCACTATCAAAAGTTTTAAAGACAAACATAAATTCATATACAGATGCATAAACCAGAATACACAGATCTGCAATATTTCATAACCAACTTATCTTTATTAATATCTTCATTTCAATATAATCCACTTCCTGCCCTGCGCACACAACTGCGGAGCCACTATCTAACTCCTAACCTTCGCGACCCTCACTTACAGACTTAGAGCGAATATTACTTTCACAAACCCATAACACATCAGATCTTCCAAAAATATGTCTCTACCCTTAGAGCCTCGCTCTATTTATACATTCCCATGGTCCGTGGACCATGGGTAGGCCGACTTACTTCTATTATTTTACATTATTTTCGAGTGGACAACCCTTTGACTCGACCTATTACATTTCACACTCCACACACTTCACGAAACTTTTTTCAATATCATTACCCTAACTTATGGGCTTTAAGCCTCAAAACCGTTACGCGGGGCCTCCACTACCCAACAATTGGGCCCACCATGCCCACTACAGATGTAGTGGGTAAATCTGTCTCATCTAAACTTTTAATTTCTAAAAAGCCAAAAATCATTAAACCTATTGAATTTTAAACTTGCACACAACAAAAGATAAACTAACCTTTCAAATGCGATAATATTCTATTGAGTATGTTGTTGATAGCAATGTAGCTTCTCCACAAATTCACTCCAAGTCTTTTAACCCACCACCCCAGTGGGCCGTTGGGTTGGTGCCCAGCTCCTCGCCCCACCTCGAGGGGTTGATTATCGGAATCGACCCGCCATCCCTGCTGGTTGTTGGACTGCTAGGGTGCGGTGGGAGGGGGCTACACAGTTGGGGTTGTCGGGGTGGGGTAGTAGGGGGCTGCATTTTTTAATTTCTTATTTTTTAAATTTGTTTTAAATGGCTATGTTTTACAATTTTTTTTATCATTTATCATTTTGTTTGTTAATTTAAGCTATTTTTTTTGTAATTTACTGATTTATATATATGTGTATTTTTTTGCAGGAAAATGGAATCAAAGAAGATTTTTGTGAATCCTTCTAGACCAAAGACTATTAAAATTAAAGGTGGACCCTCAAAAAGCACTATTTAACGAACAAAACCTAAGCTGATAGTTACAAATATATCAAGTGCCTCAAACGATAAGAAGACGATTTCATACTGGAACAAATCAAAAGAAGTGAGACTTGCAGAAAATGTATGGTAAGTGAAATAAAGAGAAGGCGAAGATGTATAGATATATCTATATGTTGATATCCCTAACGACAGTGGAATTTATGAGGTGTCGGAAAAGGTCATAGACATGTGTTTGGTACCCGACACTGAAGTTGTTTATATACTTACAAAACCGCCCAAGCACATGATAAGATTAAATATCAGTTATCATATTCATTATATGACATAAGAGAGGTATCTACAAAGTTGTCTAAGCAAATTGTAAATGAGATTGCACAAGATATCATAAGTATTGTTATTTATATATGTGTTTTGTGTTATTGTAACTGTCTCATTATATTTTTATAAGTTATTTTTTATTTACATATGATATATCATTTGACAGAATTTTGTTGAAAGTCTTTCAATTATGTTGGGAGGCATTCATTTCATAGAGAAAGATATTATGAATGTTTTCAGCAATTTCTACTCAATGTCAAAAGAAGATATGGAAAATGAGAAAAAAGTAGTAATTCATGATGCTACAAAACTACATCCAAGGGATCAGAAAAAATGCCTCTAGTGGATAAATATAGCAAAGGTAGACAGGTTACTTTTTAAGATGAGGAAGTTCAAACTGACATTCAAGAATATGTTGTTGTTACTAAGGATGACATTGGAATTGATGTTAGAAAGGAGAAGAGCCATAAAAGACAAAAAGTAATAATGCCCAAGAATGTATCTATTCTAATTAATGATGAGAATGTTAGGAGGAAGAAAAGTAAAGTTGAAAATTCTCAAGTAGTCATTACCAACATTGAATATCCTAGTGAAATGTCAAAAGAAAGAAGGGAAATTATTATGCCAGGAGCTAATTTAGAGGACGGAATTATTAAAACAAAACAAAATGTCATTCGACAGAACTTGAAAAAGAGAAACTTAATTGAGGGTGGTCGTACATTTCAGCTTAATGTGAGACAAATCTATAAGGAAAGTGAAGGACAATGTAAATATCAAATCAAAAAGTCACACCACTTGCATGTTCACAAATTGAAGACATTAATGAGGTACAATCCATATGCTCGTGTGGTTAATTATGTGCTTCTTTTTTATCCAGTTCAAGTTCCCAACAAAGAAGCATTTGATAAGTCAAAATGTTTTGAATACAATTATTATGTTCTTGGGAGGAACGATACTATATAAGCTCAAAGGAAATTGATGGAGGAATATCCCAATAACCCATGTTTTGAAACATTTAAATGTATCATTTATGTTGGTTTATCAAATACAAAAGAAAAGTTATTGGCATGGGATCATAATTCAGATAATGAATATAGGATGTCTATGAATTTCATCCAAAGGGTTAGATTTATTCATAGTGAATTTGAAGAAAAATTTGGTGGGGATAAGATAAATGTTACTGTAGATTTCCGAAAGGAATGTTGTATGGAAATAGGCTATCAAATTGATGAGAAAATCAATTCAAAAGGCGGCATAGTAAATACTCATATATTCATAGGTATTGATAACATTTTCCAGTTGGAATTTAGAATTGGAGAAATATGGGAATTGATTATTGAGATTTTTAGCATGTGAGAGAACATTGGCATTAAAAACCAGAAGTTAAAAAGGTCTAAACCATTGATATGTAGCAACAATAAATCAGGTCCTAAAATGAAGCAACTTCCAGAAGATATGACTATCACACCTTGCAGAGAAATGTAAGGAGTGAAGGATGAAAATCTTGTCAAAACAATTTTATGTCATGTGAGGTCAGGGGGATTATCATTGGAGGAAATGTCTGAAGAATTTCAAAAGTAAGTTTTTTGAATTATTTTTACTTATTTCTAGATTATAGTTTTCTTTTTAATATAACATATTGTTCTTAGTAGTATTTGTTATACATATCATTATATTAATTCTTTTTTACTTAATCTATTCAGTCACAAATTTTACATGGAAATACAAGAACAAATGGTTAAATTGTTGAATAAAGAAGTTGGGATGTTTTTGTATGCAACTATCCAGAGTCAAGTTTTACATCAACACTAAAAGATTTTTATCTTGCATTTAAAAATGTATTTTGATTTATACATTCATATTTATTCATCTGTATTCTATTTTTATTTTATAACTTATACATATAGTTGTTTATTTTATTAAAGATGAGGAAGGATGCAAATGTAGCACCAGATAGTTTTAGAACCTTTATTGAAAAAATCAAGATCGAAAGACTGAAGAAGCAACGTCTTAAGAATGTTGAACTTGATCCAAATCTTACTCATTTAATTTGGAATGGGCTTGAAACTATTCAATATCAAGTAATACAAGATGAATGTGAAGACATTGCTAAACTCATACTTAAAAGGGATTATTCCCTAGTTATTGTAGATATTCCCCATGGTTTCAATATCCCAAACATTGACTATGATAGTGACACTTATACTTATCAAGCTCTTAGTAAAGTGGTTGCAGGATTTTTAGAAGTACATTATCAATGTTATGGATATTTGTGACATTTCATTCAGACATACAATTGGCAATGTTATTGTAAAGCTTCAAGGGGAAAACAAACTCAAGGATGCAACTTACATGTTAAGATGTTGAAAATGTGTGCTTTATTAATGTTAAAAAAATCATTTATGTACAAGTTATTTGAACTTTTACTATTTCTTGTTACATACAAAAGTCAAATCTTCTTAACCATGAAGATCAACCATTTATAAGTGATTGTGAGTTCATCCATGTTGATAGTTGGGAAAAAGATGATAGCTATATGTCTATTCCTTTTAATCAGGTAGATGGGAAGAGTCATAGCTAAGTATTGGTTTATGCTGTTGTTATGAAAAAACTAACATATGAAGACAAAGAAGCAAAAGGAGAGATGGTTAACATTTATAAAAAAACCACAGTCATTGATTAACTATCTTATAGACATATGTTCAAATGAAGGAGATTGGGTTCTGGATTTATTTTCTAGCTTAGGTAAGTTTTATTATATAGAATTGAATTTCAATATCTTATTTCTTAATTTATATGTAATTATACTAATTTACTTCATTATTTCTTTTGTGCTTGATAATTAGGTACAACACTAGCATGTTGCCTACAAAAAGGAAGAAATTGCAAAAGATCTAGTACAATGCAAATTTATTCAGCAAAGAATTAATGCTCTTCAATTTCTTCCAAATGCAATGCAAGAAATTGAGTTGAAGAAAGGGGATTTTAGTGAAACACGTGTGGCAAAAAAGACAAAGGAACCTCAACCACCATTACATGGAATTATTGGAAAGGCATACATTGGGAGTATTCAAGATTGTTCTATTCATTCTTTCTGCTACACCATTCTGTTGGGGATTATAAGGTACAGTTGTTTGATGTTTGATCCCATGTTGGCGAAGATAGTTTTCAAATTCATTTGATGTATATTCTTTTCCATTATCAATGCGAATAGACCCAATATGAGATTGTGCATCATTTTCAATCCACTTATGAAAATTCTTGAATGTTTGAAAAGCATCAGATTTATTCTTCAATAAATAAACCCAACACATTCTGGTGTAATCATCAATAAATGTCATGATATATTTATTTCCATTTGCAGAACAGGCATTGGACCACATAAATCTGAATGAATGAGTTCAAGCTTCCTATGTGCTCTTGAATGTGAATCATGAAAAGACTGTTTGCTATGCTTTCCTAGAATGCAAGCATCACATTGCTTATGTTTTCTAGTAATTGTAGGCAAACCAGCAACACCATTTTTCTTCAATAAGCGAAGATTGTCATAGTTTAAATGTCCAAATCTAGCATGCCATAATAAACTTGATGGAAGTGTACCTTCTTCATGATGAGAAATATATGAGAAATGTTGTGCATCAGCAGAGGTTCCTTGCAGTTTAAGAAGTATTTCTTATTCTATTCCCCTCATGACAAGTGAGTGATCAGATGCCTTTCTTACCTCAAGCTTTCCATCAAACATATGAATGGAGTGACCTTGCTGGCGGATGTGGACCAAGGACAACAAGTTTCTCTTGAGCTGTGGGAGATATAGAACATGATCCAGAAGAAAGTCTGGAAGACCAGGCAGTTTAAGCCTGATTGTGCCAAGCCCTGATGGCTTGATTTTTGACTGATCTGCAAAGTATACTGCTCCATCAACATTTTCAGTGAAATCTTCAAAAAAATCTTTCCTATGAGTCATATGACAGGTTGCTCCTGAATCAAGCAACCAATCATTTTTCTAAGAAGCAAGTGAAGCATTAAACAAATCTTCATTTACTCCAATGTTACATTGTGCCTCAATATAGTCAGCGGATTCAGGTGCTTTACCTTTGTCTGTATCATCAGTTTTACCTTTCTGCTGATTTCTTCTCTGCTCAATTTTGTCCCATGGTAGCTTGCATGTAGAAGCATCATGTGATCCATTTCGTTTGCAGCGAATGAAATGCAGATCTGCCTTTTCTCCTTGAGAATGTCTGCCCCC